>PVHP010028498.1:0-23080 GCA_004024765.1 Zapus hudsonius | reverse complement strand
TTTGCATTGTGAATGTTCTGTGCCATTATGGGTTTATTTTTGGTATTATGGCTCAGTTGAAAGCTGTGGGGACTTAAGAGTTGAGCTGAACATATTGTGTTTATATCTTGAATGATTATTAGTTTGTGGGGGCCAGGGGCGGACTGTCATGGTTTGATCCAGGTGTCCCCCACAAACAATTGAATGTGTTCTGATAGATTGATCCTCAGCTGATGGCAGTTTGGGTTTTACAACCTCGATGAAGCTGTGTTGTTGGGGGTGGGCTTATGGGGTTATAAGCCAGCTCCCCTTGCCAGTGTTTGGCACACCTTCCTGCCGCTTTTTGCAGTGCTGTGGCAGAGGTGATGTCCAGCCCTCTGCTCATGCCATCGTTTTCCCTGCCAGAATGGAGTCTCCCCTCGAGTCCGTAAGCCAAATAAACCGATTCCTCCACAAGCCGCTTTTGTTTGGGTTCTTCTGCGCAGCAACTAGAAAGCTGACGCCAACAATTCTCTTCCACTTTTTGGCTTCAGGTAGTTAATTGGAAATCTTTTGCATACTATACCTCATAAATACATCATTTCAGTCCTCAAATGCCATTATGGGGCATTATTATTGGTCCTTGTCTGTGTTTCTTTACCTCATATAAAGATAATAGCCATATCATTTTGGATTAGTTGCCTACTCTAATTCAACATGATGTCATCATAGATGAGTTTATCTCCATGAACCCTATATCTACATGAGATAAATATTTTACACTTTTGCAACAATGTCATCTCTGACTCAACTACCCAGATACCCTTATATAGCATGAAATCCACCAAAGACAATGTTTAAATAATTTGGAATGGCTTTCTAATAAAATGTTGTTTACCAGGATTACTACCAAGCCAGAATTGATTTTTTTTTGATTGCCCATCCTTAATCTCTGGTCATTTTTTGGGCATGCAATGTATTTTGCTGTGAAATAATAATAGAGCATACATCTAAGAAATATTCCTAACTAGAACAATTCCCTATTTGCTGACTTAGGATGATACTGTGGGTACAACTCACTTTAAGTCAATATAGAACTGTATCTGTGCTGAATCTCAACTTTTCCTTTTGCCTTGGTTCTGGCATAGCATGTTAGGCTTACGATTGAGAGATCAGCAGATCTTTATTTCCCGAGTTTTAAAAAACTTCCAGAAATTCAATGCTGCCTTTCAGAGATTTTGATCTTCCTGTATGTGACATCTGCTACTGTGGGGATGTTGAAACAATTCTCCATAGATACCATAAGGGTAGTGGGGTAATTGTAACATCAGCCCAAGTGATTTTGTCACAAAATATTGTAAGTGGGTGTAATAAATATTTTTTAATCAGAAGATTAGTAAGCTATACACAATAAGATAATATTCTTTTGTTGTTTTTTTTTTTCCCGAGGTAGGGTCTTGCTCTAGTCCAGGCTGACCTGGAATTCACTATGTAGTCTCAGAGTGGCCTTGAACTCATGGCAATCCTCCTACCTCTGCCTCCCAAGTGCTGGAATTAAAGGCGTGTGCCACCATGCCCAGTTTAAGATAATATTCTTTAAAGGATGTCTATGATACATTATATATGACCATTGTTACCACTACAGTGATCACTACTTTTAAATACAACTAATAAGAATGAAGAAAAACTCAGTAGCAAACATTACTGAGTCCACACATGATCAGTAGAAAGACAAGGAGGAAATAAGATGATGAAACAAAAATAAATGCCTCTAGCAATTTGATAGCAATACCTTCACATAAATAATTATATTGATACTTACCAGGATCCAACTTGACCTGAGAGGAGCCCTCTAGAGTAATAATCTCTCTGAATAGCTGTTGAGTAATGTTAGAGTATTAACCTCTTATAACATAGGTAAAAATAAGACTTTGTCTCAAAATAAAATAAATATCTAATTCAAATTATTATATCTTGTTATTTTTGTGTAGAAGTAACAACATTGTCCAGTAACTTCATAACCAATAAAAATCAAAGATCACATATGTTACATTGAAGTTGGAAATGACTTATATGATATTTATATTTCTCATTTTAAAATGGATGTCTTATTATATTGTTATATTATATTGCTGGTAACAAAATATATCAGAGTCATACAAGAAATAAGCAGAAGAACCTGGAACAAGGAGGATTAATACAGGTAGCAGTGCTTGCTTTCCAACCTATTATCTGTGTTGTCTGATTTTCCCGTTAGTTATAATGGTCTTTTCCTTTTCATCCTGCCACCCTCTGACTGCTCTTAATATCTCTGCTTTCAGGTTCTTGGATTATTTTGTTTCTGGAATTAAGCTATGTGCAGTGTATATGGTGTGGGCTTTTAGGGAGACCAAATTTTGGAAAGGATTATTTTCTGCTTATCCTTTGACTTTGAGGATTGTAAGCTTCTTTTTCATGATAGAAACAAGTAACTGGAAAATCAGTAGGATGATTGAAAGGTTACCTGCTTCTGAAGAAGAAAAAAGGCAAAAATGTTTATTATTTTTTAACATCTTCATTATGAATAAGTATATATATATATATATATATATATATATATATATATATATATATATATATATATATATATATATATATATATTGTATGAGCATATCTTGTGAAGGTTTCCCTCCTCACTGTCCCCTACCCACTGGGGTACTTCCTTGGTGAGAATACTGGATCTGTCCATATTTTAGGGGGATATGAACTGCACCACAGATAGCCAGTTTTTCTTTCTCTCTTTTTTTCTTTTTCTTCTCCATTTGTGTATTGTTGCTGAGGGGGGCAATGTCTCTGGATATTCTCCCCCAACATGGCACTTACATTCTTTCAGCCCCCTCTTCTGCTCAGTTCCCTGAGTCATAATGGGTGAGATTTAAGTCTGCTTTATTGTTGAGATCTTAAGTATCTCAGGATCTTTGCCATGGGTTGTGTTGGGTATTGTTGGTGTCTGTTTTCATTGTCCTTTCATGGGTTATCAGACTTGCTGTGGTGATTAATCTCCTGTTTGTCTCATCATTTTCTCATAGGTTTCATTTGAGCCTTGTGTGAATACTAGGTGTGGTTTGTCTCCTGCCAGGATTTTGAACATGAAACTCTCTAAGCTATATAATCATGAAAGAACAAAAAAAAGGGGGGGAAGCCAGCACCAGCAGAGATGCTGCATGGTTTCTGGACATGAACTTTGCACATTGTATGTGGAGCTACTTTAGAACACCACAAAATCTGCAAGAATGGAGATGCTGACCTGTGTGCAATGCCTTTCACAAGAAGGTGTCTTTCATGTGTTCTAAGATATGAATGACTCTTCTTGGGAGGAGTAATGTACAACCTCGATTTCATAAGTGGATGAGGCCACAGATGTAAGCCGAGAAGTGATTAGTATGGGATCCTAGGCACCGACTCTAATCTACTGGACTAAAATACTTCAAGTAGTCATTTATTTAGTCATTATTTATTTTATATTTTCTAGTAGACTCAGAATAGGAAGTAAAAGGAATTATAGATTACTAGAAAACCAATATGATTAGATTTTCTATTTTTCTCCTCTGCTCTCCTCTTCCTTTTCCTCTCTTTCTCTCTCTTTCTGTTTCATACACACACACATACACACACATACACACACACAGCCTCTCATGCCCTCCTTATTTCCAGTTATCAGTACATTTAAGTATTTTTCTTTTAATAAATCAGTGTTAACTAGAATGGGGGAAAACTTCACATTGACAACCCTTTGTATTAGGGTTCTCTAGAGGAAACAGAGTTGATAGAATGGATTGTAGTAAAATTGAATTTAATGGGACAGCTTATGACAGTCCAAAAATAGCAGTCTGCAGGACCACAGGTGAAGGAACCAGTAGCTGTTCAGTCCACTTGGCTGGATGCCTCAGCAGTCCCAATCCAGCCCAGAAAGCCTGAAGGCTCCCTGGGTAGCGGCTGCTCTTCAGTCCACAATGTGAGGCCGAGGAAACTGGGTTCCAATGTCCAGGAAGGTTAGGAGAGCAGGATGTGAGTGCAAATCACAAACAAGCACCAGCAACCGGGGGAGAAAGGAAGAATAACTTCCCTTTCCCTCATGCTTCCTTATATTTAGTCCCCTTCTGGAAGGCCCACCTACTGGGGGAAAGGCTCACTCTGGAGAAGGGACCTCCTCCCTTCTGCAAAATCCCAAAAGGATTTTGTCAATCCTTTCTGCAGGCAAGCTCAGAGACCCATCCAAGATTATTGTGGATTATTACATAGGTCAAGTTGACAAATAAACTTAACCATCAAAAGTCCACTCCTTGTTAATTGACATCAAATCATATCTCCTTACATCTTAGTTTTCAAATGAAGACAGTAGTCTCATGATTACGCCTAACATGATATAACTATCCCACGTACAAACGGAAACGCATTATCTTCCCCAACATAAGGCAGTTCTCTTGAGGAATGCTTAGTCTAATATCTAATAATATAAATTCAACAATGATTACTGATATAATCTCACTCAGTATTAATTACATAATAGAGGAAAAAACAAAGGTATTTGTATACATATGGACAAACATTCTTAGCAAGTAATACAAAACAAACAAAACAAAACACTTATGGCAATTACAGCCCTCATTTTTGTAACTGGTCACGCGGCCTTAGTTGGTATTTGTAACTACCTTCTTCTACTACCCATTCTGTATTTCCTCCACCTTCAGCAAGCACCTCAGCAGGTCTTGGTTCTGCACCTGGAGAGGTGACCTCATGGATCTGGGCCATTTTTCACACTGCCTTGATTGGGGTGTTATAGTTTCACATTGACTTTGATAACAGGGCATGATAACACCAATAGGCACCCTATAGATTCTTCTGCACTCAACATACTCTTCCTTGCCTCCATTATAGAAGAAAAGTACAATTTCTCCCTAGTTGTCTGGATCAATCATTCCTGCTAACATTGTAACTCCTTTTTTGGCCTGTTGACTGGAGGGCATTAGGAGCCCAAAGTGGCCAGGGGGGGAGTCTTAGCTTCCAGTTCAATGGAATGTTCTCTGTGCCTCCTGGCAAAAGCACTCCCCCCTCTGGAGCCAAGACTTCTAGGCCAACAGAGTATAAGGTTGCGGGAACAGGAAGCAAAAATTTGACTAATGGGTCACTTGGAGTGATGATAAGTGACAGCATTCCCATTTGGTTTGATCCAGGTGTCCCCCACAAACAAATGAATGTGTTCTGATAGACTGATACTCAGCTGATGGCAGTTTGGATTTTATAACCTTGCTGGAGCTGTGTTGTCCAGGCGGGTTTAAGGGGATTATAAACCATCTTCTCCTTGCAAATGTTTGGCGCACCTTGCCGCTGTTTTCAGTGCTGTGGCAGAGGTGATGTCCACCCCTCTGCTCATGCCATCATTTTTCCTGCCAGGATGGAGTCTCCCTTCGAGCCATTAAGCCAAATAAACCCATTCCTCCACAAGCAACTTTTGTTTGTTTTTTTTTCTTCGCAGCAACTAGAATGGTGACTGCAGCAACTATCCTCCTTGTTTAGTGGAGAGATTTGCTCTACATTACCAAATGCTCTAAGTTGTTCTCACCTATCAACACTTTTTATCATTTATGGACAGATCTATTTATAGTGATAGATTTCTAATAATTTGTTGATTCATTACAATTTTTTTAAAAAATATTTTTTTATTTGCAAGCAGAGAGAGATAGACAGAAAAAAGACAGAGATAATAGGCATGCTATGGCCTCTAGCCTCTGCAAAAGAACTCCACATAAATGTGCCACTTTGTGTATATGGCTTTATGTGGGTACTGGGGAATTGTTCCCTGTTCATTAGACTTTGCAGGCAAGACTTAACCACTGGGCAATCTCTCCAGCCCTGAATTTATTACAATTTCAATCAAACTGCTAGCAGAACTTTTATAAAGGTGATCATAGTGATTCCATAACTGTTTTGAAAAGCGATGCCACTACAATATGCAAAACAATCTAAAAATAAATTGCAAACTTCAAAATTTCACACTTGTTTTCACCTCATTTCTACTATAACTAGGTTATTCAATACAGTGTGATGCTGGAGACAGATTAAATATAACTACTACTATATGACTAGCTTTACCACTTCTGGTCTTATACCCAAAGAACTCTATAGCTTACTATAGAGATACTATAGAGAAATACCCACATTTATTGCTGTTCTTGTCAAAATAGCTAGGAAATGAAAGTACATTAAATGCCCTTTGATGAATAATAAATATGTGATATATATACAACAGAATTACAAAATTATGAAAATGGATGAAAGTGGAATAATATTGTGTGAGGTAACTCAGGCTCAAAGAGACAAATAGGTACTTTATTTCACCCATCAGATACTATCTTCAGATCTCCAGACCTGTAAGTACAACTTAGAGTGAGAACAAGATCATGTCAGAAAAGGACTAAAATTTGCACTGGGAATAGGGGGTGTGGGGCTAAGGAAAGAATATAGTGGAACACAAGTGATATCAAACCTGGTGTTTGGCTGGGCATGTTGTCCCATATCTTTAGTCTCAGCACTAGGAAGGCTGAGGTAGGAGGATTTCTGTGAGTTTGAGGCCACCCTGAGACTACATAGGGATTTCCAGGTCAGCCTGGTTAGAGCAAGACTGTGCCTTGTAAAACAAAACAAAACAAAACAAAAACAATAAAAATTCTGGTGTTGGGAAATAAAAGAAAAAATACTGGTTGATATGGAAAGTGTTAAATGGATAGACAAGAATGGGGAAATAGGTGAGGAGTTACAGGGGGAGTATAACAAATCTTAGGAGTTGGGGAATATATAAGGAAATCTATGTAGTAAACTTTATTTAAAAATATAAATAGAAATACAATGAATGGAAGTATCTATGCAGATGAATAATGCTGCTCCTAGTAGCCATGGGCTATTACAAAACAATATAAGTGCCAAATATGGGATACCACCCAATGAGTTATTGGCCAGGAAAACCTCTGAGACCTCAAATATTTTAAAATCTATTGGCATGGCTCTTGCTTGCCACCATGACTAAAAGATATGACCCTATTACCAAAGACACTATATTTTATGTTTGCACTATATTAAGAAATAAAAGTGTAGCTAGGGCAGAAGCTTTTGTCCTGCTAGACCATTTTCATAGTGCCAAAAGGTACTTTGTAGGATGCTGGCAGAGAAAGTCATTAAAAACACCACCCACCAGTGAATTCTGCATTCTAAAATACAGATTCAGCAGGCAAGATAGACCCTACAGTGAAATAAGATCATGATGATTGTGACAGTAGTCAAGTGCTCTCTGATTGGATTTGAATTCTGCTCCACAGGAAAGACTACATGTCTGATACTCAAAACCAAGTTCAAAAGCTCATGGATGGAGACAATGTGGGGCATAAGGAAAAACCTACTATTGCTGTTTTGCTAAACAGATATATTGTTGAATTGCCTTATTTCTGCTCTCAGTACTATTCACAAAAGTTTTATTTGTATGTCAGTAAGATGGAGTTGATCAGAGAATAATTAACTTTTGAAGGACTGAATGTAAGCTGCTGATGAATGTTTAGCCTAAAATGAGTAATATGAAACATTATCTCCATGGCTGAAGGAATGTTGCAGAAGACAAGAAGGAAAAATATAAGATCTGGAGGATGGGGAAGAGCGCAGTGAAGCTCTGCCAACTGGACATAACAAGGCCATTTAACTCATGAAGTTGCAGCAGCTGTGGGTTCCTGCGCATGACCTATACAGTATATTGACAAAAAACATTCCATTATATTTGCCTGAAAGCTTTGGGAGGCAACTCCCTTCCCTGATAAGCTAATGATAGTTAAATTTTGCCTGAAAGGGGAAGTCATTCTCTCTTTTGGCCTAGCCCCTGTTAAATGATGAGAAGTGCAATGAGACTGATGGTGGATGATGGAGTGTAATATATGGTATGTTTGATGAAAATGTATGGAAATATCAAAAGTAAAAAGAAATGATAAGGGCGGAGCAATATGGTGAACAAGTAACAGCGTCGCCAGGACTCTCCGGAAAGGTTTGATCTCTTCAGCTGGTATCCAGGCTTTGGACACTGGACGGACCCGAGTTCGGGCTCTCTCTCCCTCCCCAACCCCTGGGCTAGAGCAGATGGGGTTCACCAGCAGCTCTCTGCTCTCCTGTGGAGCAGAGGGCCGAGCCCTCCCCCCCACTAGCTCCCGCCATTATCCCCTCGCAGCAGGTTCCAAGCTCTCTTCGGCTTCGACTTTGGGACCACAGCAGGGTTCCACAGCTGCTCTCAGCTCTGCAGGGGAGCACGGAGCTGGCTGGGCCTTGTGCACCCAGGGCTCAAGCCTTTGTCCCCTCGCGGCAGGTGGCGGGTTCCGGGTCCTCGGCGCCAATTGAGTGGCTTCCCCCGCAGAACCACCCAGTCTTCAGAGGTGGTCCTCTCCACGATCTGAGAGGAGAGTTGTCTCTCTCTGCGGAGGTTTGGTTGCCTGTCTGGAATACAGGCCCCAGGGCCGCCCAGCCTCTCCTCAACTTCGGGACAACTGTGGGGTTCCCATCTGCTCTCGGCTCTGCAGAGAAGCCAGCAGCTGTGCCCTGTGCACCTCAGGCTCTGCCTTTGTCCCCTTGTGGCGGATTCCTGGTCCTTGGTGCCAATTGAGTTACTTCCCCCGCGGAACCACCAAGTCCTCAGAGGTGGTCCTCTCCACGATCTGAGAGGGGAGAGGTTGTCTCTCCGTGGAGGTTTGGTTGCCTGACTGGGATCCAGGCCCCAGGTCAAAGCCTCTCCTCGGCTTCGGCTTCAGGACCACAGCAGGGTACCCCAGCTGCTCTCAGCTCTGCAGGGGAGCACAGAGCTGTCTGGGCCTTGTGCACCCAAGGCTCACGCCATTGTCCCCTTGCAGCAGGTTCCGGGGCCTTGGCGCCAATTGAATAGCTTCCCCCGCGGAAGCACCCGGTCCCCAGAGGTGGTCCTTTCCACCATCTGAAAGGGAGGAGTTGTCTCTCCATGGAGGTTTGGTTGCCTGACTGGGACCTAGGCTCCGGGTCGGGGCCTGCCCAGCCTCTCCTCAGCCTCGGAATCGCTGTGGGGTTCCACAGCTGCTCTCGGCTCAGCAGGGGAGCAAGCAGCTGAGCCGTGTGCACCTCAGGCTCCGCCTTTGTCCCCTCGTGGCTGATTCCCGATCCTTAGCGCCAATTGAGTGGCTTCCCCCACGGGAGCAACCGGTCCTCAGAGGTGGTCCTCTCCACAATCTGAGAAGGGAGGAGTTGTCTCTCCACAGAGGTTTGGTTGACTGACTGGGACCCAGGACCCGGGTCAAGGCCCACCCAGCCTCTCCTCAGCTTCGGGACCACTGAGACCCACTTCCCTATCTGGGCATGGGCAGAAACCAAAGGAAAAACGTAACTTCCCAAACCAGGAACCATAGTCCCATTATGGAACACGAAAGTGGCAAGGAAGTGGAAGGAGCTCATACACAATTGCAGAGAGAGAATAATATGACTCCAGACCACAACAGCAATGCAAATATGATGCAGATAATGGCTGATATGGAAATTATGAGAAAAGACATGAATGAGATGAAGGATTCCTACTCAAGCATAGACTCCAGTCTGAATTTGATGGAGAGAAATATGAACGAATTCAGAAACACATTAAATGAATTAAAGATTAATCAACTAAGAGAATAGCTGGACAATCAATTAATTAAATTTGATGAGGACTTAAGAAAACTAAAAAATGATTATCAGGAATCCAAAGCAAAAACAAGAATAGATTGGAAATTAGATCTCACCAATGAATTAGAGGCTATTAATAAAATTATAGCAGAAACCAAAAATGAAGAAATACTAAAACCTCCCTTGAATCATTCAGTCCCAGGGTTGATAATCTGGAGGACAGACTTTCAGAAGTAGAAGACAAATCTGAAGGAATTAATAAGGATGTCATAGGTTTCAATAAATTCAAGAAATCAAGTGAGCACAACTTGAGGGATCTATGGGATACAATAAAGAGGACCAATATTAGAATCATGGGGATCCCAGAGGGAGAAGAAGCCCAGGCTAAGGGCATAGGAAATATCTTCAACAGAATTATTCAAGAAAACATTCCCTATCTAACAAGAGAAAGTCCACTCAACTTTCAAGGGGCCCAGAGGACCCCAAACAGACTTGACATGAAGAGAAATTCTCCAAGACATAGTTTAATTAAGATGCCTAACATAGAAAGCAAAGAGAAAATACTCAAAGCTGCTAGAGAAAAGGAGACAGTAATTTACAGGGGAAAAGCCATCAGACTTACCTCAGACTTCTCATTAGAAACCATGAAAGCCAGAAGGGCTTGGAATAATGCTTTTCAGGCCCTAAAGAAGTATGGCTTTCAACCTAGACTACGGTACCCAGCAAAGTTATCCCTCCTAATACATGCAGAAGTGAAAATGTTCCATAAAGTAAAACATCTCTACGACTATTTCAAGACAAAGCCACAATTTCAGAAGCTCCGGCAAGAGATATCCCATAAAGAAGAAACAAGAAATCTTCCTCAGAAGAATACCAGAGATTAAACATGACAATCACAGTCAGTGTGCTAATAACAACAGCACAGACGAAACCCTCGTTATCCCTTCATCATGGCAGGGCTCAAAGCAAACCTCACAGTTATATCACTGAATATAAATGGACTTAACTCCCCTATAAAAAGACACAGACTTGCAGGGTGGATCAGAAAAATGAACCCTTCCATCTGCTGTCTTCAGGAAACGCACTTTACTTCCAAAGACAGAAACCTTCTTAGAGTTAATGGATGTAAAACAGTTTATCAAGCATGTGGAAGTAAAAAGAAAGCAGGTGTGGCTACACTAATCTCTGACAAAATAGACTTTACACCAAAAACAATTAAAAAGGATAATGATGGTCACTTCTTACTCATCAAAGGAAGGATCTACTAGGAAGATGTCACCATCATCAACATATATGCACCAAATTTGGGTGCAACACAGTTCACAAAGGAAACCCCACTCAAAAATAAAGAAGAAATAGACTCCAATTCCATCAAAGTAGGAGACTTTATTAGACCTTTATCAGCTCTAGACAGATCTACCAAACAGAAGATCAGCAGGGACAGAACAGAGCTTAATGACACTATTGATCAGCTGGGAATAACAGATATTTACAGAACATTCTACCCCAAAGACACAGAATATACATTCTTCTCAGCAGCACATGGGACCTTTTCTAAAATTGACGACATCTTATGGCACAAATCTTCCCTAAACAAATTCAGGAAGATCAAGGTAGTTCCTTGCATCATATCAGACCACAGTGCATTAAAGGTAGAAGTTAACAATGGAACAGGATCCAGAAAATACACAAAGTACTGGCGCCTGAATCTTCAACAAATGGTGTTGGAGGAATTGGATAAACACTTGTAAAACAATGAAATTAGACCCACTCTTTTCACCGTGCACAAAAATCAACTCCGAATGGATCAGAGATCTTAATATAAACCCGGTAACCCTGAACACCCTGGAAGAAAAAATAGGAGGAACTCTGCATGAAATAGGAGCGGGAAAAAAATCTCCATCAGCTCAGGAAATACGAGAAACACTTAACCAATGGGACCGGTTCAGGCTCAGAAGCTTCTGTACAGACAAACAAACCACACTCAGAGCCAATAGACCCTGTTGCAGTCAGCTTTCTTGTTGCTGCGCAGATAGAACCCAAGCAAAGGCGGCTTGTGGAGGAATGGGTTTATTAGGCTTACAGACTCGAGGGGAGACTCCATCCTGGCAGGGAAAACGATGGCATGAGCAGAGGGGTGGACATCACCTCTGTCACAGCACTGCAAACAGCGACAGGAAGGTGTGCCAAACACTGTCAAGGGGAAGCTGGCTTGTAACCTCGAAAGCCCGTCCCCAACAACACAGCTCCAGCGAGATTGTAAAACCCAAACTGCCATCAGCTGAGGATCGATCTATCAGAACACAATCAATTGTTTGTGGGGGACACATGTATCAAACCATGACAGACCCCCTTCAAATTGGGAAATTATTTTTGCCAGCCACAACTCTGACAGAGGCCTAATTTCAAAAACCTACAGAGAACTCAAAAACTTATTAACAAAAACCCAAAAGGTCCCCTCACAAAATGGTGTACTGATCTCAAGAGAGAATTTACGGAGAAGGAAACACAAATGGCCTTGACTCATTTAGAAAGTGCTCAGCATCCTTAAGCATCAGGGAAATGCAAATCAAAACCACAATGAGATACCATCTTACCCCTGTCAGAATGGCAATCATAAAAAAAACCAACAACAATCGTTGCTGGCGAGGATGCGGGGAAAAAGGATCCCTCATTCACTGCTGGTGGGATTGCAAACTTGTTCAACCGCTATGGAAAGCAGTGTGGAGACTTCTAGACAGAATGGACCCAGCTATCCCTCTACTAGGCATCTACCCACAAGACACCACATCTCGATGCAGAAAATTTTGTACAACTATATTTATAGCAGCTCAATTCATAATAGCCAAGAACTGGAATCAACCCAAATGCCCATCCATGGAGGAATGGACAGCGAAACTGTGGTATATTTATACGATGGAACTCTACTCAGCTGAAAGGAAAAATGACATATCAAAATTTAGGAAAAATGGTCTGACTTTGAGCAGATCTTACTAAACGAACACTCAAAAGTACAGAGATTTGAACGCTGCATACTCTCCCTCATATGCGGTCCTTAATCAGGATAACTGTGTTCTTTATGCAGAATTATAGAAAGAAGTGAGATGTTATGAATGAGGGGTAAGGAAAGGGGGAGGGGAATGGCTTAAGCAGGAGGCCAATCCAAATTAGGTTCAAAATCATAAAATCCTCACGAGCATACTGTAACCTAAAGAGTAAATAGTGGGCGTCAACTGGCAAGAGGGGTCATGAGTAGCAGGGGAGAATGTCTAAGTCTGTGAATAATTGAGCAGTCTGAAAGCCCTGGGTCTCAGTCACCGGTCCCTTCCCTCACTGAGCTGTTGACCAAAGTGACCCATGAGGTTCCAAAAACAAGACAGAATTCTGTCAAGGCTCTTGAACGCCCTCCCCAGGTCTGAGACGAAATCCTATTGCTGAAGAAACCACAGAATGCCATCGATCTTCATCGAGAGTCCCAGCGAGGTCTGGAATGGTAACCAACCCCCAGATGACACTTAGTGAAGGGCTGGAGGGCAATGCACAAGCTGCCAGGGGAAGCTGATTGGCGATAACTGGAGTAAACAGACCATTGACATGAAACATAGTTTGTGGCCATGAATAGGCTGGATACAGTTCCTACTGGGAGAGAACAGAAAACCAAGAAAGGAGCAATTGTGCAATGAAGGAGCCTGGGTCTGGGGGAGACAATCAACAGCTATTAAATTCGGCCAAATATTCCACTCAGTGAGGGTGAACCCTTGATTGGAACCGTGGATTCAGGGTGATAAGCACCGGATCCCATACTCGTGGGCTCCCAAGAAAAGATGCACTATGCAAACATCTGACAGGGAGGCTAGTATAATTAAAAACTAGGTAATCCAGAATGGTGTATATTTGTTAACCTATACTGTTCTCACTCTCCGATGGAGATTGTGTTTGTATATTTCAGGATATAGCGAGTGAGCTGTGGCCCATATAATCCTACCTCCCGACAGCAGGCCAAAAGATGAGATCATGGCAAGAGATGAGCCACCACAGTCATATTGTGGAGGATCCATATGGAACCCTGCAGAGAAGGATGGGATGAACAAGGGACACATAGCCATAGCCATTCAACCAACTCAGGATAAGTCAAATGTGTTTGTGTTTTTCAGGATGCAACGAGAGAGCTGTTGCCCATCTAACCCTACCAAACAACCGTAGGCCGATGGCTGAGATCCTGGCAAGAGAGGAGCTACCACAGTCATATCAGGGAGGATCCATAGGGAACCCAGCAGACAATGACAGATGAACAAGGGACCTAAAGCCACAGTCATTCAATCAACACAGGATAGGCCATTGAGACAGAAACCAAGGATTTTCGACACAAGGACCCCTAAGCTCGCAACATTAAAGCAGCCTTATTACTCACCCACCACGACTCAGGGAACTGAGAGGAAGAGGGGGCAGAAAGATTGCGAGAGCCATGGTGGGGGACACTGTCTGGAGGCATGACACCCATAAGTAACAACACACTTGGGCCAGGAAGACTGGGCTGAGTACTATGATATACAGGATCCCTAGCCACAAGAACTAAAACAGACAGCCCACGGAGGAGGATATCAGGGATGGGGAGGGGGGGAATTGGGGAATTCGGGATAACAACGCATTGTTTGCCCACTAAATAATGTAACTCATTATGGACAATAAATATATATTTAAAAAAAGAAATGATAAACATTGAAAAGCCTAGTAATAGTATTATAATTCAATAATACAAAGTGCAGAATATTAAAACATTTGTAATTAATGGGAAAATACATCAATCACAGAGGCAGCACTTTTCCCTTATGTATATACAAAATATAAACTTTTTAATGTTTGTTTTCCAATAAACATTAGTTTCATAACCATTGTTTGTGACCTTTTGCTTCTTGTTGTATTCCTAGCATGAAACACCTTGCTACCTACTATATTCTTAGATTATAGTTGGTGTAAGAATACATATTTCTGAAAGACTACTCTAGAAAACATAATAGTTATCCATTATATATTTTGAATTTTTTTTTATTTTTTATTGTCCATAATGAGTTACATTATTTAGTGGGCCAACAATGAGTTGTTACCCCAATTCCCTCTTGTCCCCCTCCCCATCCCCAATCAGCTGGATATACTCCTCCGATCTGGATCAGTCCTAGTAGCAGGGGACCATGAATAGCCTAGTATTCAGCCTGGTTCTCCTGGCCCAATTGTGTTGTTACTGAGGGGTGCCATGCCTCTGGATAATCTCCCCCACCACGGCTCTCACAATCTTTCTTCCCCCTGTTTTGCTCAGTTCCCTGATTCGTGGTGGGTGAGTATTCAGGCTGCTTTAATGTTGTGAGCTTAGAGGTTTTTGTGTCGAAAATCATTGTTTACTGTCTCACTGGCTTATCCTGTGTTGATTGAATGGCTGTGGCTGTGGGTTCCTTGTTCATCCCATCATTCTCTGTGGGGTTCAATATGGAGCCTCCAGGATATGACTATGGTGGCTCATCTCTTGCCAGGATCTCAACTATCTGCCTGCAGTCGGTTGGTAGGGTTAGATGGACCACAGCTCTCTTGCTGCACCCAGAAAAATATAAACACAATCTCCATCGGAGAATGAGATCAGTATAGGTTAACAAATATACACAATTCTAGATTACCTAGAATCTATATTTAGTAGCCTCCCTGTCAATCGCTCCCATAGTGCATCTTTTCTTGGGAGCCCAAGAGTACGGGATCCAGTGCGTATCACCCTGAATCCCCAGTTTCAGTCAAGGAGTGGAATATTTGGCCAAATTTAAAAGCTTTTGATTGTCTCCCCCAGGCCTAGGCTCCTCCATTGCACAAGTGCTCCTTTCTTGGTTCGCTGTTCTCTCCCAGTAGGAGGTGTGGTCAGCCTACTCATGGCCATAGACTGTGTTTTATGCCAGTGGTCTCTGTTTACTCCAGCTGTCATTGATCAGCTTCCAGTGGCAGCTTGTGTATTGCCTTCCAGCAATGCGCTGCCATCTGGGGGCTGGTTACCATTCCAGACCTCAAAGGGTCTCTTGATGCTATTTGATGACATTCTGTGGTTTCTTCATCAACAGGATTTTGCCTCAGGCCTGGGGAGGGCATTCAAGAGCTTTGACAGAATTCTGTCTTGTTTTTGGAACCTCTTGGGTCACTTTTGGTCAACATCTCAGTGAGGGAAGGAACCAGTGACTGGGACCAGGGGTTGTCAGACTGATCAATTATTCATAGGCTTAGACTCTCTACCCTACTACTCATGGCCCCTCTTGCCAGTTGACACCCACTAATTGCTCTATAGTGCCCCCTCACAAAATGGGGCACTGATCTCAACAGAGAATTCACAGAGGAGGATACACAAATGGCCCTCCCTTTCTCACCTGAGAAAGTGCTCAGCATCCTTAAGCATCAGGGAAATGCAAATCAAAACCACAATGAGATACCACCTTACTCCTGTCCAAATGGCAATCATAAAGAAAACCAACAACAATCGTTGCTGGTAAGGATGCAGGGGAAAAGGAACCCTCATTCACTGCTATTGGTATTATAAACTTGTTCATCTGCTATGGAAAGCAGTGTGGAGACTCCTGAACAGAATGGACATAGAACTACCAATGGACCCACCTATCCCTCTACTAGGCATCTATCCACAAAATGCAGAAATATTTGTACAACTATATTTATAGCAGATCAATTCATAATAGCCAAAAATTGAAAACAACCCATCCATGGAGGAATGGACAGCGAAACTGTGATTTATTTACACAATGGAATTCTACTCAGCTGAAAGGAAAATGACATATCGAAATTTAGGAAAAAATGGTCTGACTTCGAGCAGATCTTACTAAGGGAACACTCAAAAGAACAGAGATCAAACGCTGCATATTCTCCCTCATATGCAGTCCTTAACCAGGGTAGCCGTAAGCTCTATGCAGACTAGTAGAAAGGAGTGAGAGGTTATGAATGAGGGGTAAGGGATGGGGGGAGGGGAATGGCTTAAGCATGAGGCAAAACCAAATTAGGTTCAAAAACATAAAATCCTCACAAGCATACTGTAACCTATTTTGAAATATTTTAATCTAAATGTATGATTATATCATGCGGTTAACATCTTCAGATTTTAGCTACTTTTATGTATAAATATTATTGACTCTGTCATGTATTTTAAATATTTTATTAATTAATAACTTTATATGAATAATTTTATACATTGTATGAGCAACTCTTGTGATGGTGTCCCCATTTCCCTCATCTCTGTCCCCTACCCTAGTGGGTCCCTCCTCGGTGTGCTATGCTTACTGGATCTGTCCATAGGTTAGGGGGTTATGAATTGCACAACTGGTAGCAATTTAAATATTTTAATATGTATTCCAAGTCTTTATTTTCTACCAGATTTATTAAAATATTAAATTTAAAAATATTTTTTGAATGGGTTTATTTTGGCTTACAGACTCGAGGTTGAAGCTCCATGATGCAGGTAAAACTATGGCATGAGCAGAGGCTGGACATCACCTCTTGGCCAACATCAGGTGGACAACAGCAGCAGGAGAGTGAGCCAAACATTGGCAAGGGGAAGCTGGCTAGAACACCCATAAGCCCACCCCCAACATCACAGCTCCAACAAGGTTCTAATTCAAAAATTGCTATCAGTTGGAGATCAAGCATTCAGAACACATAAATTTATGGGAGACACCTGTATCAAACCAGAAAACAAGCTGTCTCTTCAGTGTCAGTCTGACTCAGCTGAGTTGGAGTGGGCTAAGACCCAATCCACCTGGGTCTTTGCAGTCACTGGCTCTTTCCATCCTGACTACTTCAGCACATGATAAGCTCAGGTGCCAAAGTACAAAACTAAGAGCATTTTCTGTCTTGTACTAGGAACATAAGCCATGCCATTTCTGACACAATGAACTGAGCAAAAGGCCAGGCTAGGATGAAGCCTAATTCACAAGGCATTCAGTTCCGACCTTGACACTGAAGTGAGGATGAAAGAAAGTGACAATGAAGAAGAGTGTCCTCATAGGAACTCAGTATTTATTGGGACACAGTGTGATAAGGCCCCCAAACCCATGACTGAGCATTGAACTGCACTTGACCTTAGGTGACCAGGCAATGATTTTTCAAGGTGAACCTCATAGGTACCATACCTAAAAATTTTGAACACTAACAAAAATCAAAGATTATGAAGACTATTTTTTTATGTTTTTAGCTGGGAATAGTTCACCTTGACTAGTATAAGCCATTTGTTTTATAAGTGTTACTCCTGGGAAAAGTCTGGAGGCTTTGCTGATCAAATACTGCTGGAGTCATGATACTCTTTCTAGTAGAATAAAGGAAATCATTGGGTGTTTACCACTTGTGCCCATTTGGGGCCAAGGAAGGAGGCTATTTGTCCTAAGAACCAATGAGTCAGTCTCATCATGGCCTTGAGAACCCTTCACATTGGAAGAAAGAATCAGAGCAAACACACAACTCATAATTCAGCAAAATGTCAGATGGTGATTGACAAGTTGTGCATTTAAAATGGCTTATAGGACAGGATCTCAAGCAGGTCATTGGGGCACTATGTAGACCCTACATTGAAACTACAAGAAACCATTTCCCTGCGGCCTGCATCAGAGGAGTATTGCTGAAAACAAAGACAAAGATATTGTCACTTGAAAAGTCAAGAAAAGCTGCTGGCATGTTAGTCATGGGAATCAGAGCACAGGACAGAAGGGTGGTCACATGCACCTTCATCCTCACCCCACAAAACAGTTTCCCTCTGCTCCATACCACCAGAGGGAATGCAGAGTTAGAGGTGTCTAATGTCTCCTTCTTTGCCCCATCTACTCCACTATCACCAGCTGTCCTAGAACAGCAACTAGAAGTCAGGAAGATTAGGAATTACAGACAATCATATGGAAACAGGTGATTCTTCATGGAAGATTGGGAGATTGTACTGGGGAACAAAAGGAGATGAAATAAGCATTAGAGTTATATTACAGTTTCTAACATTGTGATGAGTACCTGGGGTGGGGAAGAAAAATAAATTTACAAGAAGAAAGTTTTACATTGGCTCATGGTTTCACAATATCCAATCCATGAGTGGCTGGCTCTATAGCTTGGGAACTGAGTCAAGGGAGGCTATCATGGAGGCTGGATGTTGGAAGAGCAAAGCACCTCACCTCATGGAGTGTGGGAAGCAGAGAGGGAAGCTGAAAGATATGTCCCCCAAAGATAAGAATCTACTCTTACTTTTTCACCACTTCCAACAATGTCAATATAACACAAACTTAGAGAAGATTTGTTTCACTGATTAGTTCAAAGCATCCAGCATCCAATCATATCACACTAGCCCTTAATTTGTCAAGCAGGCTCAAAATACAACAGACTATGGGAAATATTTTATATTTAAAACTCAAGAAGATAAAAACAATCCAATAGTATTAACCCCTTTTATCTATTCAAGCCCTCCTGTCATTTAATCTTGAGCCTATAGGGTCCACATTGTCCTTTCTTTAACTTGGTTTGATTCCTCCTGTGTTATATACATCCAAAGTGTAGGCGGCAAGGGCCATGGTTCCTTATTCAGCTGTCCTGGCATAGCCATGTCTTAGGGTAAGCACCCTGGCCCATTAGGACATGTGTGTTTGTAACTGAAAGGGAGGAATATTTTAATTGATGAGCCAACCCCTTCTGCCTACTCTTATTATGGAAGGGGAAAATAACAGAAAGACATGTTTACTTTTTCCAAATGGACCTTGGAAACAGAAGACAAGAGAGGGAGTGTAGTCTCCTTTACCTTGATGAGAACTTGTCTGACTTCTGGATCCCCATTCACAGGCACCCTCCCCAGTGGAAATGGGGAATTCTTACCTCAGCCTCCTTTGATTTCAATTATTTATATACCACACTTGTCCTCACGTACTTGAGTACAAGTGTATTGAGTGCAGGTTCTCCTATTTATATGGAATAAGCCATGCTCAGAGTCAAAATCCTTCTAAGGAGCATGTGTGAATCAAGTTTTAGTGAAAAATAAAAGTACATGGTACTGTTATCCTCTTATCCCTGTTATTGGCTACATTGTTATTTATAAAGGTAAAATAACCTCTGTGGGCCTTCAGCAATGTGTATAGTATTCATTGTTATCTGTTCCCCAAACAACACTTTCTAAATGTAAAATCCATGGGGATATTTAAAATACTGGAACACAGACTTTATCCTAAGAGCATAGGTCAGACACAGATTATCTGTTTATGATGTTTAAGGACGAGGATTTTATCCCCAGAAGCATAGGGGAAAATTATATACACACATAAACACAAGCATACATTATCATTGCCCAGAGAGAGAGCTCCTATCCATATACTATTTTTAAATATTGCCAACTTTAGATGCTTGAACACAACATGCTGTGTGACTGTAGTATTAATTCAGACTTTGAAACATCCAGGTTGTTCTGAGCGGAGCTCATCTTCCATCAGTGCCTTCATATTTAATTCCTGAGAATAAATTGTCCCAACCTGCTTCTACCTCTTCTATGTTTTGTGTATGTTTGGATGTGTGTGTGGGTGTGTGTGTGTGTGTGTGTGTGTGTACCTTACATCAGCATCCATGTTGACATGAAGGTATTGACAGATGCTGTGATGTCATGACTGGAACATTTCCTCATATATGGAATATAATATTCTAAAACACTCCTCTCCATCCTCTGGCTGTTTCATTCTTTCTGCCTTCTCTTCAACATGTTCCTTGAATTTTTAAATAATTTTTCATATGTTTCCTGAATCTTTATAAGGATAGTAACCTTGTGATAAAAGAGAAACATTCATGGTCGCATCTCTACCTAATTATTTCCAGAAAGCTACAACTCTGAATAATATTACACTGGAGTCTTAATGCTTCTTGCTTTTACATATGAATGTTGCAGGTGTATAATTCTGTGCATTAATAATACTATGTGTTGTCCAAATAATTATTGTTCTTCTCACATGTAAGAGACATTATTTCCTTTCTCCAAATATTACAGTTTTCAAGCCTCTATTGTATTGATTAGTACAAAGTCTCATCAAAACATCACTAATTCTTCTCTAGCTTACTCTATGAAATAAGACAAGTCATATGTTTCCATAAAGCAATGATGATCAAAGTGTGGGTAACAGACATTCCTTTCATAAAAATGCAGAAATAAGAATGGAGAGTGGAATGTTATCTGTTGTGGCTCAGCAAAGTGCATTCATACATTTGTCTCTTCAAGGGCTCTACCCTCAAAGCTTTTTACATGGCCCCTAACCAGTGAAATAAGACAAGTTATGTGCTTCCATAAAGCAATGATGAATAAAGTGAATGACAGTTATTCCTGTCCTAAAATACAGAAATAGGATAGGAGAGAGGAGTGTTATCTCCCTAGCAATGCCTCTAAGCCCCATAAGCATACTAGCATCTGAGGAACACTGCATGTTTTTATTGGGAAGCCTTACTCTTTTGGCCCAGAAAAGTGCCATCCATCCATTTATCTCTTCAAGGACTCTACCTGCAAAGCACTTTTTATAGCCCTATCCTCTGAAAACTTGAAACTAGAGGAAGAAGTCTCCCTATGGTAGTTGTTGTAGTTTGAATATGAAATGTCCCATATAGGCTCAGGTGTCTGGATACTTGGTTGTTAGCTAGTTGTGTTTATTTGGGAAGTGTGTGGAACTTTTAGGATATGGTACCTTTTAATAGAAAGAGTGTCACTTTGGACAAGATGGAGCTCATGCAAATTGGCCCTGATTTCTGTTTACCCTGTGCTTCCTGACTCTGGTTGCAATGTGCCTAGTCTTCTTGTACCTGCTGTCATGCCTTTCTTGTCAGGATATATACCACATAACTATAAGCAGAAAAAAAAAACTTTCTTCCTTAAGCTGATTCTTATCAGGTATTTGATCACAACAATGAATAAAGTAACTAATATTGTAAATAAATACCAGAAATGGAGCCATTGGTATCATAAACCGGGCTATGCTTGTAAGCCTTTAAAAATGGTTTTTGGAAAGAATGTGGGAGTTCTGAAGTTTGGGCTAGAGAAGACCTACAGTGCTATAACCAGATATTAAGAAGTTCATTCTGGTTGGCGCTCCCACAAACAGAATGTTAAGAAAAAACACAGACTGCAGATATTTTTGTGTGCCCTAGGCTTTCAGTCTTTCTTAGGTCAGATATTTCCTTTTAATGTCACTTTTTCTCCTCTTTGGAATAGGAATATTTACTCGGCACTATTGTTTGAAGTCTATGGAGCTAGATCAATGACTTATTTAAGGTCTAAGTGCCAAAACATTTTATATATATATATATATATATATATATATATATATATATATATATATATATATATATGCTTTGTAAATTATTATTGAGGCATTTTAATATTTATGGCATTTTTTACTCACAGAATTCTTTTTTTTGTTTTTTTTAATTATTAAATCATTCTATTTATTCAGAAGTCAGGAGCAGGAAGGGAGGTCTGTGGACCAAGGAAGGGGGGAATAGATGCATCCACGTGGTGGGCTAAGGGCTCGTGTAAAAATTCATGGGCCTGAAGGACGGGTCCATGTAAAGTCCATGGGCCTAGGGGAAAAAAATCCTTTCCCACCTTCCCCACCTTGGCAGCAGCCTCAGGAGTGGGGAATGGCAGGGGAGGTGAGTCTGAGAACCAAAGGGTGAGGAGTGGAAACATCCACAGGGTCCAAGGCCCACCTTCATCCTTTCTCACCAGGCGGCAGCTGCCAGGTGGGAAAGCCAAAACCTTCCCAGGGGCAAAAGCCTCAGATGCCAAGCGATGAACAGCCCAGGGGCCCTCGTGAGCAGCCAGGCTTTTCATTTTTTTTTGTCTGAGGCTGAATCCAGAAGAATCTAGCACACCTGGGTGCAGTGTCCAGAAGGGCCAGGGTTTGAACATGTGGCCCTGAGTAATTCCAGCTCTGTTACAGATAGCTGGGAAGACAGCCCCATTTGTTTATGCTTCACTTGGCAGAGGAATTAAGAATGATATCTCTTACGGGCCTTCCTATCTCCTGCCTCTTTCTGAGACTATCTATCTCCCTTTCTCTATCAATATATATATATTTTTAATTTATTGTCCATAATGAGTTACAACATTTAGTGGGCAAACAATGAGTTGTTATCCCCAATTCCCCACTGCCCTCCCCTACCCCCTCCACTGGATAACCTCCTCCATGGGTCGTCTGGATCAGTCCTGTGACAGGGGACCATGGATAGCCTAGTATTCAGCCAGGTTCTCCTGGCCATGCCTCTGGATAGTCTCCCCCACCACGGCTCTTACAATCTTTCCGCCCCCTCTTCCGCATAGTTCCCTGAGTCGTGGTGGATGAGTAATAAGTTTGCTTTAAGGTTGTGAGCTTAGGGGTCTTTGTGTCTAAAATCGTTGGTTTCTGT
>PVHP010028497.1:0-23091 GCA_004024765.1 Zapus hudsonius | reverse complement strand
TCTCTCTCTCTCTCTCTCTCAAGCTCCAGTAATTCCCAGGTCACTGCTCCCCTGTGGGACAGACACATGTGTCTGTGCCCAGTTCTTTAACATTGACACTGGAGATTTGAACTTGGGAGGTGTCAGGCCACCTCAGGCCCTCATACTTGTGCAGAAAGTGCACTTAACTGCTGAGCCCAGTTCACTGACATGATTAAAGGCCATTAAGAGACATTAATTGTAGTAACGAATGTCCTGATCAATCAAGTTCATGTTCATGTGTTCATCTGTTCCTGAGTCACATGATTGAATCCCAATTTTAAGGGAGGCCTTTCTTAGTGCCCTTTGTTATTTTTTTTAATGGTACCTGAAATTGTAACTTTATGTGATGTGATACTGGATACAAGTACAAACCTGAGATCGAGTCTAACTTAAGCAGTTCTTTTCCTTCCTTGCTTTTAGTTACAACTTAGAGAGCAGCATATGGAACGTGGGGGCTTCGCTGAGAGGACCGCTGCAGAGATACGGGCATTCTCTTGCTTTACATCAGGTATGCTTCCCACTTCCAGAAATGTCATCATTTTTAAAAGATCAAATGCGTGTTCTTTCTGATATGTGGAGCTTGTGATGTCTGTAAGGATGTATGTATGTATGGGACACATGTTATAAAACCCTACAGAGGGAGCACTGTAACCAAAAACGAATATGAGGAAATGAGCTGGAAGGGGAGTGGGGGAACAGAAGGGGGAGAGATCCTGAGGAGGAGGGGAATTGGGAGGAATGGAATTGGGGACAGTAAATGTGAACTCTCAGATTTATTTCATATATTTCACAAGAGTAGTAGGTCATATGGTTCATAATAGCTTTGATCACACAGCCTTCTGTATTATTTTCTATATTATAAAAGACATTCTTTTAGTAGAAGGGTGGATTAGATTTTAGTATTGTTGCCCATTGGCATGTAAAAAATACAGACTGAATTGTTTTCTTGTCAGATTGTTGTTGGTTGTTTGAGGCAGGCTCTCATGGTGTCTCAGATTGCCCTTGGATTTGCTGTATAACCCTGGCTACCTTCAAACTTTGTCTAAACCTGCCTGAACTTGCCGAGTTCTGGGTTAACTGGTGTGCACTGCCACCCCTGGGTGAAGACTGGATTTTTGCTCATGACTTTAAACCTTGTGAGATCAAGGCTGTCTCTTGGCCCTGCGGATTATTTTCTTTGATATGCAGAAGCTTTTTAATTCATGAAATCCCATTTCTCATTTCTTGCTACTATTATTTCCTTAGCTATTAAAAGTCTTTTCAGAAAGTCCTTGCCTATAGTTATATCTTGAAGTGGTTTCTTCTAGAAGTTTCAGTTTCAAGTTTCTCTTGAATTGATTTTTGTAAAAGGTGAAGATATAGGTCTCCTCCTCTTCTTCCTCCTCCTCCTTCTCTTCCTCCTCCTTCTCCTTTTCTTCTTAAGATAGGGTCCTCATTCTGGAATTCACTATGTAGTCTCAGCCTGGCCTCAAACTCATGGCAATCCTCCTACCTTCTACCTCCTGAGAGCTGGGATTAAAGGTGATCACCACCACGCCTGGCTTTACTTTATGCCAATATCCATTTTGTTCCAGAGTCGTTTGTAGAAGAGGTTGCCACAATTTTTTTTTTAAAATGTGTGTTTTAGGCACACATGTCTAAAGTTAAATGTCTGTGATGGTGTGGGTTTATTTCTGGGTCCTCTGTTCTGTTCCACCGACTGTATCTGTTTTTGTTACTATGTCTGTAGTATAATTTGAGCACAGGTATTATGAGAGTCCCAGCATTGCACTTTGTGCTTAGGATTACTGTGCATATTAAGGGTCTTTTCTGCTTCCATATGCATTTTAAGATGTTTTATATTCATGTGAGGATTGCCATTGAATTTTGATGGGGATTGCATTGAATCTGTGGATTGTTTTTAGGAATATAGCCATTTTTCACAATATTAGTTCTGCCAGTTCATAAGAAAGGGAGGTTTTCGATATTCTAATATCTTTTTCAATTTCTCCAGCATTTTAAAAGTTTTAAATTACAGATGCATTTCATTTCCTTGGTTAGACTTATTCCCAGCTATTTTTGTTCATTTATTTTTGCATGTGCAAGTGTTTATGTACATGTGTGTGCAGATGTGCACAGATGTGTGCATACCGTGAACGTGGATGCAGAGGTTAAGGAGAATGTCAGGTATCCTTTTATTGCTCACGTCTGTATTTTCTTGAGACAGGGTCTCTCCCTGGGCACACTTCAGCCATTCACTGCTCTCTGCCCCCTGCAGAATGGAGTTACAGCCATTATATGTTCATGTCCAGCTTTTAATATCTGTTGTGAGGGTTAGACTGCCAAGTTCAATTCTTCACAATGCCCCATAAGCCCTCATACTTAAGTGGCAAGGGCTGCTAACCACTAAGCATTTCTTGTAGCCTTCATTTATTTTCTGAAGGTATTTATTGGTATACAGGAAAGTTACTGATTTTCTTTGTAGGGTCTCGCTCTAGCCCAGGCTGACCTGGAATTCACTATGTAGTCTCAGGCTGGCCTTGAACTCATGGCGATCCTCCTACCTCTGCCTCCCAGTGCTGGGATTAAAGGCGTGTGCCACCACGCCCGGCTAAAGTTACTGATTTTCGTATGTTGATATTGCATTGTGATTCTTTACTGAAAGTGCTTATCAGATCTAAGAGTTTTCTGGCGGAATCTTCAGGGTCTTTTGAGTAGAATCATATTGTCTGTAAATAGGAAAATATCTGTATCTCTTTAATTTCTTTTTCTTGCATTATTCTTGCTTTAGCTATGACTTCAAGCACTATGTTAAATAAGAGTTGAGAGAGTGGATATCCTTGACTCATTTATGATTTCAGATGAAATGCTTTCAGTTTTTTTTTTTCAAGGTAGGGTCTTGGTCTAGGCTAGGCTGATCTGGAATTCACTATGGGATCTCTAGGTGGCCTTGAACTTAATGCTCGGATTAAAGGCATGCGCCACAATTCATGGATGTTTCCAGTTTTTTTCCTTCTTAGTATAATATTGGCTATAGCTTTGCCAAATGTATATGTATGTATGTATATATATATGCATATACACATATACCTAAACATATACATGCATACATACACATATCCCTTTATTATGTTGGGCTATGTTCCTTTTCCTAGTCTGTTCAGGGTTTTTGTTATGAAGGGATATAGAACTTCATCAAAGGCTTTTTCTGTATCTATTGAGGTGATGATATCATCTGTCCCCGAGTTATTTATTGACTATATTACATTGGTTGATTTGCATATCTTAAATCGTCCTTGCAGTCTGAGAATAAATGCACTTAGTTCGTGGTGTGTGATCTTCTTAATGTGCTCTTGAATTAGGATGCAAGTATTTTATTGAGAGTTTTTATGTCTATGATTCAGGGAAATTGGTCTGTAGTCATCTGTTTCTGTTGTACCCTTATCTAATTTTGTTTTAAGAGTAATACTGACTTCTGAGCCAGAGAGATGTCTCAGTGGTTAAAGGCACTTGCTTGAAAAGCCTGCTGGCCCTGGTTTGATTTCCCCAGTACCCATATAAAGCCAGATGCACAAAGCGATGCTTCACTTACAGTGGCAAAAAGGCCTGATGGGCCTTGACTCTCTTCCCCTCTCTCAAACACATAAATCAAAATGTCAAGAAAGAGTAATACTGACTTCATAGAAAAAGTCTACTACGTTTCCTTCTTTTTCTATCTTATGGAATTATTTGAAGTGCATTGATGGTAGTTCTTTTAAAAGAAGGATAGAATTTGCTAATAAATCTGTGTGTTCCTGGGTTTCTGATTCTGATAGGGATTAATTTGATTCTGTATATAAAATTGGAGAGTATTCTGATCTTTGAACACGAAATATTTTTCCATTTAGATAGTTTTAAATTTCATGCTTCATTATTTTGAGAGTATGGTTTTGAACTCTTTTTAAAATTTATAACCAAGTATTTTTCCTCTTTGACCCTTTTATCATTGAGATGTTTTCCTAATTTTATTTTTGGATACATTAAAAATGCATAGAAATACAATGCGTTTTTGTGTAGTGATCTCATTTCCTACACTATACCTGAGCCCTTTTATTAGCTCTTTTCATTTCTTACAATCTTTTACATATCAGATGATATAATCTACAAATAGAAAATCTTCTTCATTCCATTTTCTATCTGGATGTCTTTATTGGTGTTTGTTTATTTGCCCCAGCTAGAACCTGCAGTACAATGTTACATAGAGAAGACAGAAGTGGATATCCTTATCTTACCCCAGGCCTTAGGGGAAAACATCCAGTATTTCACCATTTAGTAGAAATTGAGCTGTGCGTTTTCCTTAGATGCCGTTTATCAGAGTGAATAAGATCTCCTCTAGCATATATCATTTTTATAGCATTTATTTAAACACGTGAATCAAAGTAATTTTATAAGTGCTGTAAAGATTTCCAAAGGTGAACTGATGGTGTTTACCTAAAACCTTGAGAAATGGTAATAAAAAATATACTCTACATGACATACAAATGTGGCCTACCTTTTTTGGTGAATAGTACTTGATAAAAACACTGGATATTTGAGAATAGCACAGCACAATGTATATAGGTGGTAGAATTTAAATATAAAAACTAGGAACTCATTATTTAAATATTGGGAAGATTATGTGAGCAATGTTAATTAGCAACTTACTCTGTTAATTTTTCTGTTGCTTGGGAGGTGTACATAGTAAAATGGTATCCTAAATCTTATCCTAAATTTTAAGTTTCTGGTTATTTCGCTGCAATTTCCATTCTCATGACATTGCTTCAATTATTTTCTTATATGATTATTGGGCTGGAGAGATGGCTCAGCGGTTAAAGCACTTGGCTCCAGTGCCTGAGGCCCCTGGTTCAATTCCCCAGGACCCACATAAACCAGACCCATAAGGTGGTGGCCTTGGTGCACTCACTCTCTCTCTCTTTCTCTCTCTGCTTGAAAATAAATAAATAAAATATTAAAAAAATAAAAAATAAAATCAAAAATAGAACTAATTGACAATAATGCAACAATTCAAAGTAAAATATACTAAAGTAACTTTTTAAAAGCTCAGACAGGTTCACTATTTTGTATGCCAACCATTAGCTCTCATTGGTGCTTTCCTATTTGACTTTTTTACAAAAAATGAACTATGTCTTATGAGTGTTTACCAATTTACTAAAGTGTACTACTTAAGTGTAGCATTTATATTAAAAAGTATGCTTATATTAAATGTTTATATTAAAATGTATGTTGCCAAGAAAGAACTCTTTTCGTTACTAACGTGTGTATTTTAACTTACAGGAAAACATCTTTATGTATGGAGGCAGAATTGAAACGAATGAAGGCAATGTCACAGATGAATTATGGGTTTTCAACATTCCTAATCAGTCATGGAGTACAAAAACCCCCACTGTCCTTGGGCATGGCCAGCAGTATGCCGTGGAGGGACACTCGGCACACATTATGGAGTTGGATAGTAGAGATGTTGTCATGATTATAATATTTGGATATTCTGCAATATATGGTTATACAAGCAGCATACAGGAATACCATATCTGTGAGTTTTTTAAAATGGTAATTTCTTTGTTGGTTGAATACATTCTAATTTTTAATAAAATATTGTATTTTATATTGCATATTGTAGATGGAAGTTTAAGGCTTATAGTTTTTACTATAAGCTTTTTGATTATGATAGATTTTGTCCTTTAACATAAAGGGCTATTTCCTTAGCCAAATGAGGGGGAAATGTTACATACTATTCTTTTTTAAATTTGCAAATATTATCAAATATGAGACATTCCAATAGATGGTGCTATTTGATCAGATTTCATTTATGATCCAAGAGCTCAAATTAACGTAGTCTCTTCACCATGCATTTTATGATTTCAGGATTTTTTAATTAAAACTTTTATTGGGAACTTTACTATGTGGGCATACTATAATTTGGTTGCATCTCCACCATGTTATGGCTCTTCCTCTCTCCCCTGACTCTGTTCCATTGAAGGCCCTCCTCTTTGAAGGCATTCTTTCCTCTGTTTTGTGGTCTCATTCAGTTTTCCCTCCTCCATCATTTATTTCAAAATGTTCTTGGGCTCAGAACAGTGCAAGTCCTGTGTGTGGGGCATTGACAGGCTCATGGGACATTGCAGAAGAGGGGTAGAGGAATGTAAGAGCCACAGGTGCACTGTGGGCACTGTCCTTCCTCCACGAGCTGATTGACCCCACAGCAATAATGTTTTCATGTTTTAACATTCTCTTTCTGATCTTATTCCTAGATTTCATTGCTTCTCTAAAATAAGCTTCCCAAGGAGAGAATTTTGGCTTCCTCCAAAGATCATTAGTGGGGGTAGGGTGGGCAACCATGTGATCTTTTGTAATGTGATGCTTTTTTCCTCTGGTATTATTTTTTCATTCTTTATGACATTTTCAAGCACTGGTAATTCTCTTGTTATTTTCCATTTGTCTACAAATACGTGTCCTGTGGTTGCTGCTTCAATTTAAAAACATATTCCATTTCTGCTTTTGGATATATATATAAAATGTGTCTAAGTAGAGTTCATGGGCAGTGTCTGAAAAACTCACTTGCAGATCACATTGGTTTTGTGTGTGTGTGTGTGTGTGTGTGTGTGTGTGTGTGTGTGTGTGTGTGTGTGTATGAAGACACCTTTGTGTGATCAGAGGAAGATGCCCCTTCCTGTCTTCCCTGCGCTCATCCCAATGATAGTGTTTTTGTTTCCATGTCCTCTGTACATCTGCATTGAAAGTGACATGTGTTGCCATTTTCACTCTCTTTTCAGTTTTTCTCCTGTAAATAACCTGGTTTTGATTCTTAGGATGTCCCACCCTCACCTTATCACCTCACCTTTTTGCACTCATTCTTTTGATCCCCTGATGACTGGTTTCTTGGATGGAGCTTTCAGCTTCCTATCACTCTGTCCAGCACATATCAGCAAATATATATATTTTACTTAGTGCTTGGCTTCTTAAATTTTTTGATCTATCTACCAAAGATCTTTTTTCTATCCTACTTAATCTCCCCCATTGCCACACTCTTGACTGCTGTTCTGGAATGTGCCACCAGTCCGATAATTTCTATTTCAAATATATATATATATATGTATATATATATATATATATATATATATATATATATATATATATATATATATATATTTGTTCTCTTTGACCATGTGTGATGGAATTTGATGGGCCCAGTATCACGCAGACCTTCAGTTGCTGTGAGGTCATGAATGCAGTGGCCATTTCATGTCCAGAAAATTTCCTCTGGTTCTTTGATTCTTTTCACCTCCTTCAATGTTCCTTGAGCCTTGGTTGGCATGATGTAGATGTCTCATTTGATGCTGAGCACTCAATGGTCACTTCTTCTCAACACTTTGGTGACTTTTGAGTGTCCCCAGTAGTCACTGCCAAATGCAAAAAGGAAACTTCTTTGACCAAAGGCGAGAGCCGCAGTAATCTATGGATGCCAACACAAATATTTACAGGCAATTTAACGGGCACAGCAGATCCACTTATTCAAACAACAGTAGTAACTTCCCTCCTACGGCCTCTGACATCCCTGCCATAGGCTTTTGACTAGTTTCTGTTGCCTATTTCAAATATCTTACTCTACAATTGTCACTGATGTGTTCTGTGTATTCCATCTAGCACCTATGGTTCTGGTAGTTCTTGGACCTTTCCAGAGTCTTAAGTCCATTTAGCCTCTTGTCACTTTTTCCATTTCCTTTAATTCTCTTGCTTCTTCCTGCTCCCTGATTTAAGTTCATAATCTCCAGTCTCAAATCACCTTTAATTGTGTATGGAACACTTATCAGTCTAGCTTGTCCTCTTACAACAAACTATTCCATAAATGTTTTCCCCTCAATATAGCCTTATTTCTTAGTTACTGAGAAAATGGAAGTAATCAAAAGAAAGATATTCATGAAGACATTGTTGGAGTGTTATAGCTCTTGAGCAGTGTTACATTGGATGAGCTTGCTAATATACTGTATGCATTATTATTGTAACTCATGATAATGAAGCAATTAAGGTTGGCATTCTAATTTTTCAGATGGGTCATGAGTTGTTTAAGCAACAGTTACAAGATTCCTATGTTGAAAAAACTGTGTTGTTGTCTGATTTTGTTATTTTTGGTTTCATTAAACTGTTCAGGGAATGTTTTAGGGAAATTTTCTTTGTGGCTTAGGTTTCATAAATAATTCACAAGCACATGAAAATAAGGTAAAACCAATACTTCATGGGATTGAATATATGTACAATATATAATGTGATTTCTTGATTACATTGTTTAGGCCTTCTATAACTTAATTTTTGTATTTTGCTCTATTTTATATTTTGATTTCTCTGAAAGTTGAACCAAAGTCTTAGAATGTTAGTCTAAGAAAGGATGGAATATGATCTTCCAAGCTAATGGAAATAAAAAAAGCAGGTGTTGCTACACTAATATCAGACAAAATAGACTTCAAACCAAAATCAGTTATAAAGGACAATCAAGGACACCTCTTACTCATCACGGGAACAATCCAACAATATTATATCACCATCATAAACATGTATGCATCAAATACAGGTGCAACACAGTTCATAAAACAAAAACTAATGGAAAACAAAACAAAAATAAACTCCAAGTCCATCATAGTTGGAGACTTTAATGTGCCACTATCATATTTAGACAGATCATCCAAACAGAAGGTCAACAGGGAAATAATAGAACTCGATAACACCATCAACTGGACCTAACAGATGTATATAGAATATTCCACCCCAACTCTACAGAATATGTATTCTTCTCAGCAGCTCATGGAACTTTCTCCAAAATTGACCACATATTAGGACATAAAACATGCCTCAACAAATTCAAGAATATTGAGGTAGCACCCTGCATCATATCGGACCACAATGCATTGAAGCTGGAAATAAACAATGAGAGAAAAAACCAGAAATCACATCAACTATTGGAGATTTAACAATATGCTATTAAACAATGAATGGGTCATTCAAGAAATTAAATTGGAAATTGAAAAATTTCTTGAACTAAGTGATAATGAAAATATATCATACCAGAACCTATGAGACGCAATGAAGGCAGCCCTAAGGGGAAAATTTATTGCACTGAATTCCTTCATAACAAAGACAGAGAGATTCCAAATTAATATCCTGACTAACCATCTAAAGGCATTAGAAAATGTAGAATAATCCAATCCTAGGAGCTCAAGATTGAAAGAAATAATTAAGATCATAGTAGAGATAAATGAATTAGAAACTAAGAAAACAATCGAAAAATTGATGAAACAAAGAGCTGGTTCTTTGAAAAAAATAAACAAGATTGACAAACCCCTGGCCAATACTTTTACTTTTTGATCAATTTCTGATATAGGATATTTTTTCCTATTGTTTTAGTTAATTTTGTTTTATTTCAAATACAAGTGGCATCATTATTCTTTTTTTTGGACTAAGGGCCACCTGATTGTGACATGCCTTCTGTGGTGAATATAGTGTTTAGTTCACGGAATATATTTCATGTGGAACAGTGGTTTTGTGGAAATCTATGGATGGTCAGGGGAGCACAGCACATGTATTCTAGTTGGCTGTGATGTAGGTTAGCTGATAAATTCATTGGTTGGTAGATTTTCATCTTCACTTTGAATAGTATGATGGTAACAATCATTGCTTTGGTTTCTTTTTTATTTTATATTTTTATTTTTCTTTTGGCATATTCTATAGCCAAATACTATTTCAAATTAGTTTATCAACAATAGTTTTTGGCTTGCACTTTGTTTAAAATTCCATGGGTTATTTAAGGTCAAAGTAACGTCTATCCATTCTTTAAAATTAGGTGTTAATTGTTAGACCTTATTCCAAGTGTACTTTGAGGTGCTGCTTTAATGTTGGAAGTGTTTGGTGCCAAAAAATTTAAACACTTTTGCTTTGAAACCACTTTCAAAGAAAAGAATATGAGGCAATGGGTAAATATAGTTTAAAGATGTCATAAAATTTATCCTGCACCACAGAAAAGTGGTACTTCAGAGAATGATACTGTATTAAAAAGGGCTGCTTCAAATATAATGACATAATTTATCCTCTTAATTATAAAGTAAATGTTTTTATCTCCATAGAGAGAGGTTCTCTGTTGGTGGAAGAACCAAGCATATTGTGATGTTAGTTTAGGATCTTTTTCCTGACTCTTTACGACTTAAGTGTAGGTTGGATTTACTAAAAGTATCTTTATGTGTTTAAAGTACCAGAAAACTAAGAACATACTTTTAAAAAAATTTTTAAGACACTTTCATTTATTTGAAAGCACAGAGAAATAGAGAGATAGAGATAGATAATAGATAGATAGATAGATAGATAGATAGAGATAAAGTAGGCATGGCTAGGGCCTCTGGATGCTGCAAATGAGTTCCAAGTGCATGCTTCACTGTGCATCTGGCGTTATATGAGTGCTGGAGAATTGAACCCAGGTTGTTAGGCTTTGCAAGCACGTGCCTTAACCATTGAACAGTCTCTCTAGCCCTCAAGGATATACATATTTTGTGTTAAAGCCAGCATTGTAGTCAATGCAGCTGTAACAAAAGCTGAAATTATTACTGGGTAATTCATGAAAAGCAGCTATTTCACTAGCTCAAACTTGGCTCTGAAAGACATACTACATAAGGATAATGGAATTGCCATTAGAAATTTAAAAAAGAGATAAATTTAACATGCTCAAGAACAATCTTTTTTTTTTTTTTTTTGGTTTTTCAGTTTTTCGAGGTAGGGTCTCACTCTAACCCAGGCTGACCTAGAATTTACTATGTAGTCTCAGGCTGGCCTCGGACTCATGGCGATCCTCCTACCTCTGCCTTCCGAGTGCTGGGATTAAAGGCGTGTGCCACCATGCCTGGCTAAGAACAATCTTTACTCAACCTATTTTGTCTTTTCTTATTTTAAATTTTTAATTTTTTTGTTTGACAACTTCATACATGTATACAATGTTTTTTGATCATGTTCATGCCCCATTACCTCTCTACTACCGTTCCCACTCCTGCTGAACCCCTTCTTACCAACTAGTCTTCCTCCACTTTTATGTCTTTTGACACACTGAGTTTCATTAAGGCTGCTTGCACGAGCATGTTTGGGGCTTTATTTACAGAAGTATGGGTAGCTTACCAATAACTACACTGCTGCAGAAGATGTTTCCCCTCTCTCACAACCATTAATGGCCAGTAGCTCCCCAGGGAGTGGTGGGTCTTCATGAGCCCCTCCCCTGCCTATGAAGCAATTTTGAGGGGCCTAATTTTTTGCAGATCTTATACAGGTAACTGCAATTGCCATAAGTTTCAGATTTTTATAAGTAATTATGACGTCTGTTATTTTGCCATAATGGGATTTAGAACCTGGAAACCATCTGAAAAGTTTACCAAATTATCATCATTTGAGCATTAAGCATTAAAAAAATAATCCAAAATACTAGGGAATACTTTTAACAGTTGAGACTATAGCTGTGTGTAGATGGTGAGATTGCTGATTCATGAAGAAGTTTAGAGTGACTGTTGAGCTAAGATGTTCCAAATAGTGGGTCGACTTTGTAGGTTAGAGGAACACAAACTTGTCTAAGTGCTTTCAGACATTTCCCACAATGTATCAGCAATGCTATATCAGGCATTTTCAAGTTGAGGTACATTTATGACAGTAAACATTAGATGTATACTAGATGTGTTAGAAGACAATAGGTTTTAAAAAATAGAATAAGACAGGGAGATTGGGATCTGGGTGTGGTGACATAGGCATGTAATCCCAGCACTCAGGAGTCTGAGGTAGGAAGTTTATGAGAGTGAGATGTGTAGGCAATTTAGCTAGTTCCTGTCTCAGAATCAAAACCAGAAAAAAAGAGAGATTTTTTAAAAGTGAAGGCAGGACAAGTCTTAATGAGAAAGTGAGTTTTGATTGAGCTGATGACAGTGAAGGAGTTCCTGTGTGGATCTGGGAAGAGTTCCTTGGAAGTAAGTAGTGTAAGGAAAAACTTCAGAGCAGGCTGGAGAAGAGTGAGGACAGTCGAAGAAACATCAAGGGAAGCTCAAGAATTCATAAGGAGTCCCTTCACCAGTTTTTTTTTTTGTGTGTGTGTTTTGAACATCTGAGTGGAATGAGAATACATTGCAGGATTTTGCAAAGAAAAAGATTATTTTTAGATGAGCCACTGTCATAGTCAGCTCTATGCCATTGGGCTGAACCTACAAACCAGGCACAGTAATGGGAGGAAAGGATTTATTGATGTTACAGATCCAAGGGAAGTTCCATAATGGTGAAAGAGGCTGGTCCCTTTTCACAGTCCAAGCAGAGAGACAAAAACCATCACTGGCACCACACACACAGCAGCAAACAGGCAGGGGGAAGGAAGAGAGATTTTCTTCCCCCTTTATATAGCCTTAAGGTGGAGTCTTACAATCCTTTCCCAGACTTATTGACTCCCTGAGTCTCTGGAGTTTTCCTTGTTCACTGTCCTCCAAGGAGTGGGTGTCTGTTTCTAGCTCCCCTGGGCTTCCTTACATCCTGTCCCCTACTGAGAAGGCTACCTTCCTGTGAACAACCTGAGAGCCATTTGAGATTACTAACAAGTCAAGTTGACAACAAAATTTAGCCATCAGAGTCACTTTGGTTACGGTGTTGGAGATGACCTTCATGAAGGAAAGAGAAGACTCAAGGAGGACTGTTAGGAAGCCGTTAGAATAATCTGGGCAAAAATGTTGGTGCTTTTGACCGCAGCTGATAGCAATTTAGACCGTGAGAATTAGTTGATTTGTTTTCCAAGTGTAGAACCAATCATATTTGCTGAGAGGCTGGGTGAAGAGCTTGAGGAAAAAGCGAAAAACCAAGGGTGCTCCCAAAGCTTTGATCTCAGAAATGAAAAGATGAAGTTGCTGTTAACGGATATGCCAAGGACTCTGAAGCGCGTTTGAGTTGAAGGTGATCCGAAGGCTAGGAGTTCACTTTGAAATATCATGTGTTCATGTGAAATATCCATTAGACCTCCACATGAAAATGTCCCATTGATAGTGGATATATGGATGGAAGAGAGAGAAGGAGAGAGAGATACTGATTTAGGCAAGAGATACAAATTTGGGAGTTCTTATAAAGTGGATTTATAATGGGTATTGAGGACAAGGAGGGGAATCAGCTGTGTCAGACAAAATGACAAAGGATTGAGTATTAACACTGTGCAGTCACTGGGGGTCTTGACAGGAGAAGCTTTGGTGTAGAGTTCTGGTAAGGCCTGACAGGACTGGACTTAGGAGGGAATGAGAGGAGGGGAATCGGAGATGATTGGTGGAGGCAAATTCCTTCTAAGGACATTTGTCAAGGAAAGCCAGAAGTGGGTAAAAGCTGGCAGGAATATATATAATCCTTTTTTGTCTGGAGTTTTCACAGAAGCACACCGTGACCCAAGGGTTCAAGAGCAGAATTTTATTTAGGAGACTTTATGTACTATCATTAGACGATCTAAGAGGTAGTTCAGGGATTAGAAGGTGAGCTTTACAGAGTCTGGAAAACCACCACAGCAATGACAGAGCTTGCCTGGCATCCACATTTCCTGATCTCGTAATTCAACTTCTAGTTAGTTGATGAGCTCTGTGGAATGTTTCTCCAAGATCCCTTCATTCTTTAGATGAAGGTCTGTTTCATCCATTGTGGCTTCATTTATATAAACATGTATTATTGTATAAAAGACAACAGAGATAACTTGGGAGAATCACACCTAAGTAGATTTGGCAGGGACATTTTTTCATAAGAACACCTGCCGTCCAATTTCAAAAAGTGATTATAGTTATCAAGTTCTATGGAGTGTCAGTGACCACCAAGAGTCATATGCAAATTTTTCGTTATGAAAATGAGGAAGATACACAGTGAAGGGTCAGTGGGGGGAAGGTCTCTGGATGCTTCGTTTAAGGTTGATTTGGCCTTTTACATTCTGTAGAGATGCAAAGACTTCCTGTATCTCACACAGCTGTATTTTGTGCCTTTTTCATTTTTTTGGAGGGAGTTTTGTTTTCCTCTATAGTCCTTTGTTACTTTGTTTTTAAGTGAATATTAGACATACAAAGCTTTGAACATTCCCACCCCCTAAAATTCCTGTTGAAATGTAACCTCTTCTGTGGTAGAATTAAGAGGTGGAGCCTTGTGGGAAATTGGAGGATTTTTATTCCTCCTGCTTCCTCCCTCCTAGGTTTACTTGTTAGTTGGACTGAACTCTTAGGTATCCTTTTCTGTACAGCTATTCTTTATAAGAATAAGTTTCAGAAATCATACCCTGCTCTTGTGTGTGTGTGTGTGTGTGTGAGAGAGAGAGAGTTTGTATGTGTGTATGTGTGTGTGTATGTGCCTGTGTATCTGTGTATGTGTATGTGTGTGTATCTGTTCATATGTGTAAATATGAGCATTCCAGTGTCATGGCTCATTTGTGGAGGCCAGAGGACCACTTCAGGTATTAGTGTCCTTGTCTTCCACCTTGTTTGAGTCAGGGGTCTCTTGCGTTCATTACTGCATCCATCATGTTATCCTTCTTGCTGGCATCTGGGACAGTCTCTCTGTCTTTCTTCCTGCTGCATGCACTCCGGGATTCCATACAGCTGCCACAGTGGTTGGCATGCCTGTGGGTTCTAGCAATCTGAACTCAGGCTTTATGCATAGCAAGCACTTTATGCATCGATCATCTCCCCAGCTCATCTCTTGCTTTTTAAAGTCCACGACGTAGACCATAAGGGTCTGTTGAACCCTGTTTTTCTTTTTGAGTTTCTTTTCTAAGAGGATTTGTAATTACCTCATAAATTTAATTGTTTCATGGAAGCCTTCCAAAGGAGAAGGATATTATAAATATTTTATATAATTATAATATATTCTGCCTAGGAGTCAGGGACATAGCTCAGTTGATCTAGTGCTTATGTGCACAAGGCCCTGGGTTCAGTCCTCAGTATCACATAAATTGGGCATGTTGGCACACTTAGGAGGTGAAGGCTGCCCTTGAGAAGTGGACACAGGAGGACCAGAAATTCTAGGTCCTCCTCAGCTATGTAGCTAGTTGGAGGTCAGCTTGTGATAAAAGAGACCTTATCTAAAAAAATATCCATCTATAATTTTCATATGGGTCTGTTGGACCTTTTAATGAATCTGAGATATACGGTGACGTCTTTGAGCTATTGTTTTCTGTTGTTGTTTTTTTTTTGAGCATTTTGCCATTTCTTTATCTTAGGAATTAATCTGGAGGTATCAGTTATCTCAAATTACTCTAAGAAATTTGAGCTAACAAACTGGGACACAGTGTTTCATGACTGCAATTATTTTCTCACCTTTTAATTGTTTTTGGTAAGGTCTAGGCTGACTATGTAGTTTCATGGTGGCCTTCCACCTGAGTGCTGGGATTAAAGGCTTATGCCACCACACCGGGCTATTTTATCACATTTAAAGAAAGCATTAAAAATCTTTTTTGGAGCCCCCCCTTTTTGTGTTTTAGCTTTTATTGAACGCATTAAGCATTTAAAGATTTTCATTTTCTACCCACAATGGTAAGGAGATGAGAGAGGAAGATCTTCCACTGTTATGAGGAGTTAGATGAGAGGTCGGACACAGATGGCAACACTCGATCTAGACATCTAATGACAGTGAAGTGATGCAAAGAAGCTAAATCCCAGAGAATGAAGATTCTGGAAGTTAGTTCCTTCACAAATAAAAAATACATGACAAGGGTGAAGAATATTATTAGAGATGACACTTAAAAGGTATATTTTTTTAGTTCTAAAAATAAATATCAAAGTTTAGAAGAAATGGATCACTTTTTAGAATATAATTTTTTTCTTTTTTCAAATCGAAATCAGTAAAGATGATAGGTTCTTTCCATCCAGCAGTTTCCATGGAAAAACTGGAGGAAGCCTGGATGTCACTACAGGGTAAGTTTAGGAAATGATAGCAAGTGATCCTCAAACTATGTGCATTGTTATTGGAGTACAAAAGGAAGGAAATACTTTCAAATTTGTTTTATAGGAGATCAGAGGGCTGGAGAGATGGCTCAGAGGTTAAGGCACTTGCCTCCAGTGCCTAAGGCCCCGATTCAATTCCCCAGGACCCACATATGCCAGACCCACAAGGTGGTGGCCCTGGTGCTCTCTCTCTTTCTCTCCTCTCTCTCTTTCTGTATCTCTCTGCTTGAAAATGAATAAATAAAATATTAAAAAAGAGATCAGAAATAATATTATCACCCAAGCCCAATAATTAGCTTAAAATAGAAAATTACAGAATTATATGATTGAAATTAAGTTTTTCTGTTAAATATCAATGTGAGATCCAAGTACCCTTAACACAGTAAGACAAAACAACCCCTTGACTAAATAGAATATATGATCCTTACAAAAATACGTTCACAAAATTCACTGCTTTAGTAGAACAAAAGACAGAAATCATACTTAAGTTCATTGGTGCTAAGAATAACATTTCCAGTGAAAACTCTTTAGGAAGAAGGAAAGAATAACTATTTGACACAGTAAGTGCATAGCTTCAATACCAAGGCAGTTCTTCAAGTGTTTCTGTTACGGTCCAGATCTAAACAGGGATGCCCAAGGGAAGACCCATATGCCCGCTTATTTGAGAAAAATGGAATATTGGAAGACTAAGTCCGAAGACATGCACTGGTTATTTACAAGAGATATTGGTGAGCAGTGTGGAGAAAAAACATGAAAGTATATTTATATCAAACCCATTTCTATTAAAACATATGGTATTTTAGAAGCATATTGACTATTTTCCTACTAAGGAATTAGATAAAGAAAGGACAGAAAAGAACAAAATAATGACATTGAACAAATGAACCCAACTGTTTGCAATAAATGGTGTAATCATGCTGCACAGGAAAGGAAAGTTCTAGTATATGTGTTTTCTGGACACGGTTTTTGAATGTATGTCCTCAGTTTGTGTCTTTTGAAGGTTTTTGAGATGAAATTTTGAAATTATTTGAGGCACATTGTTAGATTGATACATGAGTATACGTGTTGATCCTGAGAGGAATCAGGGTCTTCCGTGTGGAAGATACAGAAATGAAATGGCTAGGAAGAATTCTTCCCTGGGAGGAGGAATTGGGAATATCAGTATATTTGTGATTACATACATAGTGCATTGATACATAGTTCTATGACATAGATGAAAGCATTGATTCTTCTAGAAGGGTCTAATAGGAAAGACATTCCAGTAGCAGCACAAAGAGTATGTGTCTTACCAGATCGTGTTCCTAATATTTCTCAAGAAAAGGAAGCAGAGCTTTCTGGAGCAATGGCTGGACCTAGGATCATTTGGGAAAATAAAGACACAGCTGGTGTGTTCTTAAATGAGGCTGCACTCAATAAAGAATGAGTCATGTGAGAAGACAGGTGTCATCTTGGAGTAACCAAAGTGGTAAAATCTGGAATATAATCACTTAGAAAAGTAAAGAATTATAAATCACTGAGAAAGAAGTCCATCAACTTATTGTGGTAACCAACATACAGACACAAAGAAAGAAGCCTTATGTTTTAAAACTTGCATTGCTGAAGTGGAACAATCATCATTTTCAGCAATCGTAATAAAAACTGACCTGGGAACGAGTCATCCGGGGATGCTGGGGGGGGGCATAGGATGAATACTTGGTGAGGTGTGCAAAAGTATTTAAAAATTGTCTTCCCTTCAGATTGGTGCAAGAGAAGATCCCAGTTGCTCAGTTGAAAATCTTTGGTTGATCAGGAGTAACACCACAAGCTGCACCTCTGGCTATGATACCTGCATGAAGAAACATGGTTCTGCACACATACTCTCTAGAGGTTCAGGTAGCAAGAACTGTGGCCTAGGTAGTCACTTTTTCATCTACTCAGTCTGCCATTCTACCATGGAAGCACATGTGTGGGTACGAGTGAATAAGACATAACCTACAAAATAGGGGGAGTAGTTACACACCATACATCCAAGAGCTTAATCCAGAATATGCAAGGAACTCAAACAACTTAATAGCAAGAAAGCTTGATTAAAAGTGGCCAAAAGAAATAGACATTTCTCTAGCCAGGTATGGTGCTACACACCTTTAATCCCAGCACTGGAGAGGCAGAGGTAGGAGGATCACCATGAGTTCGAGGCCACCCTGAGACTACTTAGTGAATTCCAGGTCAGCCTGGGCTAGAGTGAGACCTCAAAAAACCAAACCCCTTCCCCCCCCAAAAATAGACATTTCTCAAAAGAGACATACACATGGCCAAAAAAACCATGAAATATGAAATAAAAACAAAAATATGTTTAATACCATTAGTGAATTTCAAATTAAAATCACAATAAGACATTAATTACATCTGAATAGATGTAGAATAGAATGTCTATTATGACAAAGGTAAAAGAATACAAGTGTTGGCAAGCTTGTAGCAGAAAGGGAACTCTTGTATTGCGTGTTTTTTTTAATTATTAAAATTTTTCTTTACAAAGATGAATGAAGATTAATGGCAGGCTGTGTTTGTTTGGCTCATGACTTTTGGCTGATAGTATTTTGACTGGGAATATATAACCTGAATCTAATCACAAAGCAATACCTCACAATTGTCAAATGAATATATTTGAGAAGTGGGAGGGCTTTATTCTTTATAAATATCAGTGTCTCAAGAGACAAAGGTTCTAGATTGAAAGAACCATGGGGAGAGCATGAATGCTGACAGCTGGCGAACAGCACAGTGAAAATGCGTGGCAACTGGTCTCAGACTTGGTTCTATTATCGTGGACAAAAGTCTATATGAAGGGAATTATGAGTCCATTCACAAAGTTAAAATATGTATGTGTATTATAACATCGATACTTAAAAGTCTTGATGTTATATATATAAAAGGCGCTTGTTTTTAAGAAACATAAGCCAAAATATTAGGGGTCAAGGGAATGATGTCTAATGTTGTGGAGAGAGACAGGAGAGGGAGGGAGAGAGAGACAGAAAGAGAAAGAGAGAGAGAATATGATATAGAACCAAACATTAATAATTAGTGAATCTTAGTGACAGGTATGTTAGAGTTCTCTGGCTATTTTATAATTTATTTAGACCCTAGAAGCTATGTGCAAAAGTGCTAAAAACAGATTGAAGAAGTGTGTGTATGTGCTTTTACATTTTTGGTTAGATGGAATATATATAAATGAAAATTATCTAAGTTCCTGTGAACTTGCTGTGTCAGTAAGGGAAACATCAATTTGTGCTTTTGTTGCTGCACTTAGAATTAGAGCTGTTAGAGACTTTAGAAGCCACACAGAGGAATTTCCTGGTCGTTTTACTAACTTAGTTCATAAAGCTCTTTGGGGTTAGCCCAGAGGGAAATTATTTCACTTTAGCTTAGCAATACCTCATAAACTTTCCAAGAGTCTAAATGTCTCAAGGTGAATAGAATAATAATGTTTTGCTTTACTATTCTTCATGCCATTAGATTTTGGAAGCTGTATTTCAGCAACCTTTCTTTGAAACAACTTTATCTTATGCATAACAGGTACTCTTATCCCCTCACCCAGACTCTCTGACCTTGGGGGCCCTTCTTAGTGGGGTTATGGTATTCATTATGGGGTTATGAAGTCCTCAGTCAGTTTCTGTGTGGTGGGGTAGGGAGTAAAATGGCTGTGTCTCAGGGCATTCCTACCCCCTCTGTGGCTCTTCAAATCATCCCTCCTCTCTTCTTCAGGCATGCTGGCAGTCCGATTAAGTGTTGAGGTCTTTGATGCCTTAGGAGTTTTGTTCTCATAGGTTTAGATTAATCGTCCTGTCTGTCACTGTAACCCTGGGGCTGGTTGTCAGGCTAGCAGTATGAACAGTATTCATGATTTTGTTTCCTCTGCCATTTCTCCTGGGTCCTGGCTAATGTGGTAGAGTTTAACTCATCTTATCAGTGGATCTAGATGTTCTTTCTCTGCCATGTATAAAATAAAACATATTCTCCAACCAAATGTGAGAGCAGTTTGAGAAATTTTTGGTGTGCAAAGCCCACTCTTCTCCAGAGAGCAGTGGGGGCTTCTTTCTGATGTCTCAGTTTCCTGACAGTGGTTTTCAGTAGCAGAGATGAGTTCTCTCTCATTGAGCAGACCTCTTGTCCAATCAGAGTTCAGCTAGTTACCTGTAGAAGCTGCATGCTATTAATGCAGACATGTGTTCTTCTTGTCCATCTGGTTAATTTTGTAGTTTGCAGGGTCCCTTGCTTATTCATGCTGTTGGTGACCATTGTCCTCCAGTGGCTCCCATTGGGGTCTCTGGTCGTGAGGTCTAGCCAGGAGGGAACTAGTTTCCCTTTTGATTCCAGCATGGTGTCCCGATGTCCTATGACAGCAGCCCGTGGTGCCTTCAGCAATAGGGTCTCACCTTTTAGCTCTGGCAGGCAATCAAGTGTTTTGGCAATGACCTACATTGTTTTTGGGTACCTCATGAGTCTTTCTGACCAACAGCTCCCTGAGGGGGGGGGGGTTACCCAATCCTAGGCCAGAGTCCATTGTTTTAAGGTTATGTTTTCTCCCTTCTGTCCAGATTGTCCCCTCCCCCTTTATTGGTGGTTATATCTTGTAGAATGCTAGTCAGAGAGAGGGTTTCCATGGAACTGATTCTTAATGCTGTCTTATCTGTTGTGGGATTCCTTCCCCACCCTCCCCACTCTCTCCCCCTGAAAGCCCTTCCCACCCCCAATATTGCTTCTCTTCCCCGATCTCTGTCAGGAAACCCCTCCTCTCTTTCCACCCATTTCTTCTCTCTCCTGGTTTCATTCTAGTTCATGTCCATATTCCCGGGGCTTCCTATGACTTGCATTCATTTCCAGTTGATCCCAGTCAGGAACAGTAGATGAGAATGTCCATGTGACATTTGTCTGTGTCTGCATGAGCTCACTCAGAATGTTTATTTCCGACTCCATCCATTTTCCTGCTGATTCCACTATTTCATTTCTCCTTACTGATGAGTAGAATCCCATTGTGTATGTGTACCACACCGTCATTATCCATTCTTCAGCTGATGGGCATCTGGGCTGATTCCAGTTCCTAGCTTTTGTGACTAGAGCTGCAGCAGACTTGGTTGAGCAAGTGACTCTGTCATAAAGAGTGGAGTCTTTAGAGTTCATGCCCAGCTTGAGCAACCGTTCTTAATACCATTTTATAACTTCTTTTCTCTCAATGTAAGAATTCTTAGAATTTTTCACATTTCAATTGACATATAATAATTTTACCTAGAAAGGTAATCTTTTTCTTTGTAAAATATGATGACAAACAGCTTCCGATCTTATTTTTTTTTATTTTTAATTTTTTCATTTTAAAGCAGAGAGATACAGAGAGAGAGGAGAGAGGAGAGAGAGAAAGAGAGAGAGTGAGAGTGAGAGAGAGAGAGAGAGAGAGAACCAGGGCCACCACCTTATGGGTCTGGCTTATGTGGGTCCTGGGGCCTTAGGCACTGGAGGCAAGTGCCTTAACTGCTGAGCCATCTCTCCAGCCCTGCTTCAGATCTTAATAGCGCATACTTTTCAAAATTCTGAAGTGAATTTTAAGTGCACATTGGACATTGATTTTTAGTGAAAGGATGAGATCCGTAAGGCATGTGTTAGTGGTGGGAACTGGCAATGTTTGCCAGGAGAAATTTATTTTAAGCTTTTATGAATTGTGAACTTTACTGTCTGAACATGTTGTATATTTGTCATGATACCATCAGGTTATACTCTTATGGTCTCTCTTCCCTCTGAGGGTCATCCAGAGTGGGTTATTGGTATTCACTGTGGGGTCATGAATGCATCAGCCAGTCTCTGTGGAGAGAACAATGCCTCAGGAGACTCCTGCCCACCCTGTGGTTCTTAAATTCTCTCCACTCCCTCATTAGGATGGATTTCTGCTTAAAAATCTACAATAGGAGTCATAGAAGGATTTTATTATGTATTTAAATTAGGATTCGCTATTGTGGTAGCATTTTATTTAGAACAGAGTTTGTCAGGACTAATTAGGTAAAGTCAAACAGCTTTAAAATATTGAGTAAATGTCATTCTAATAAATTGATTTGTCTGTGTGATAATGACAACTGTTCTGTATGTTTTTATATTTGCCAAGCTTTAATTTTTTTAAATTATTAAGTAGAAACTCTGTACGTACAGGTCTTTATGTTGGTACCCACCCTTTCCCTCCTCCCTGCTTCTGTTCCACTGAAGGCCCTCCTCTGTGTGGTTTCCAGAATGCTCCATGGGATGGAGGGCTGTGAGTTGTGTGAGCAGCAGTTTTCTTATGAAAGGGGGGGGGGAGTGGAGGTTGGGGGTCAATGCCTCTGGATACTCCCTCCACTGTGAATCTTAAAATCTTTCCTCCCCCTCTTCTGCAAAGTTCCCTGAGCCATGGTAGATGAGTTTTAAGTCTGCTTTAGTGTTGAGCTCTTAAGAGTCTCTGGGTTTCTACTCTGGACTGTTTTGAGTGTCCTCAGAATCCACCAGCATCACCCTTGCATAGGTTGTCTGACTCGCTGTGGAAGCAGCACTCTTGCTCATCTCAACACTTCCTCTGTGGTTTCACCTGGGCCCTAGATGTTGTGTCAGGGGTGGTTTATCTCCAGCCTGGGAGTCAGCTCTCATTTCATGTCTTGATGGTAGAATTGCTTTGTTACGGTTCTTGCTGCCTTCTGAAACATACAGACAGATTCTCCAACAGAGATTGAGCTCAACATGGGTTGTATGGAACAAACCTTGTTAATTTGGCAAGATTTTAATTGGTGTAGCCTTTCTTTGGGTTCATGGTTAGTGAGGGCTTTCTCTTGGAGTCTGGGTTCTTGTTCTCCAAAGGAATTTTCCTTGGCTCCCAGTTCCAGCTGAGCGGATCTCTCTTTTTTTTTTTAATATTTATTATCAATAATGAGTTACATTATTTAGTGGGCAAACCATGCGTTGTTATCCCGAATTCCCCAATTCCCCCCCTCCCCATCCCTGATCAGTTGTATATCCTCCTCCGTGGGCTGTCTGTATTAGTCCTTGTGGCAAGGGATCCTGTATATCTTAGTACTCATCCCGGTCTTCCTGGCCCAAGTGTGTTGTTACTGATGGGTGC
>PVHP010028496.1:0-23092 GCA_004024765.1 Zapus hudsonius | reverse complement strand
CTCCTCACAATACCAGCTGTGATGCCAGGACGGCTCCTCACAATACCAGCTGTGATGCCAGGACGGCTCCTCACAATACCAGTTCTGATGCCAGGAAGGCTCCTCACAATACCAACTGTGATGCCAGGATGGCTCCTCACAATACCAGCTGTGATGCCAGGACGACTCCTCACAATACCAGCTGTGATACCAGGATGGCTCATGACAACACCAGCAGTGATGCCAGGACGACTCCTCACAATACCAGTTCTGATGCCAGAACAGCTCCTCACAATAGCAGCTATGATGCCAGGATGGCTCCTCACAATACCAGCTGTGATGCCAGGACGGCTTCTCACAATACCAGTTCTGATGCCAGACGGCTCCTCACAATACCAGCTGTGATACCAGGATGGCTCATGACAACACCAGCAGTGATGCCAGGACGACTCCTCACAATACCAGTTCTGATGCCAGAACAGCTCCTCACAATAGCAGCTATGATGCCAGGATGGCTCCTTACAATACCAGCTGTGATGCCAGGATGGCTTCTCACAATACCAGCTTTGATGCCAGGATGTCTGTCTGTCTGCAGTGGCCTTGATCTTGGTTCCATTGTTTCTTGGCTCCCACAATGGAATTTTAATTGCTTGTGTGTTGAAAAGGCCAATCTTTTCATTTTCTGTGTCTTTTTTCTCTTTTGTCTTTCCCATTTTCCATCTTTGCCTTTTCCTGTTTTCTTTCTGGAAGATTTCCAATATTTAACTTGCATTTTTCTCTAGTGAATTTGATGTTCAAGAATTTTTTTGTGATTCTCCAGACATTTCTTTAAATGGCATTCTGTTCTTGGCCATGCTCTGTGTGCTTGGTTTTTTACCTGTGAAGAGAGTTCACTGGAAATATAATTGTTGTTTTTCTTTTTTAAAATTTTTTGAGAGGGTCTCATGTAGCCTTTAGTTTGGCCTTGAACTCAGTGTGTAGCTGATAATGATAATTACTTTTTTGCTTTGTTTTGTTTTTTGAGATAGGGTCTCATTGTAGCCCAGGCTAACCTAAAATTCACTATGTAGACTCAGGGTGGCCTGAAACTCAGTGATCCTCCCACCTCTGCCTCCAGAGTGATGGGATTAAGGTGTGTGCCAACACACCTGACGTTTTTGTTTTTGTTTTTCTTAAATTTTTTCTGCTTCCCTTGTCTTTCCTCACACCCTTTTCTCTCCCAGTTTCTTTCCCTTTTTCCATTAAATCATGCATTTTTTCCTCATTTACCTGTGGAAAAATAACCAAAAATGAAGTGAAAAAATGACAAAGCTTAGACATAGGTTTTTCCTTTTTCACATTAGTGTGGTGTCTTGGGGGTGATGTGCTTGGGTGGTTTCATGGGAGAACCCGCAGCCAATGTTCCCATCTGTAATTCTATTTAGTTAAATGAGAAATTTAATGTTGTTAGAATCTATTCATTATCTACCTAGAAACATAAATCTGCTTGCCATGGATTAAGGGAATAAGCAAGATTAAGTCAGGCAAGGAAACTTGAAGTTACAAATTCAGTATGTACTCTTGGAATTACCTTCATTTTGTGTATATTATTCACTACACCGAGCTGGTCTTGGAGCTTTTTATACATAGAACATGTAAGGAAAGGGAGAGGCAGCCATTAATTTTACTTGGTCAATGAGTTTGGAAGGAATTCCTGATTTTAGATAGGCTTCTTCAAATTGTCTTAGTTTCATTTGAAATTCAATTTTTGAACTTATAAAACACCTAATGTGTGCATTATCCTGGAGTTCTTAGTCCCACCGCTGTATTTTGTGGTTCTTGCCCTCTTATCACTGGCTATGTAGTCTTACTCTGGTTTATATTTACTTGTTCACTTATTTTCTCCTTCCTGATGTATTTTTTAGACAGCATGATGATATAGCCCAGGGTGACCTGAAAGTTGCTAGGTAGCTCAGGCTGACCACATGTTCTCCACAATCCTATTGCCTTAACCTCTTGTATGTTGGGATTATAGGCGTGAGCCAATTCATCCTGCAGACTTCCAATTTTTTTTTCTTTTTGTTGTTAGTAACTTTCATTTTGCTTTGAAAATGAAGATTTTGGAATCACTGAGCATAATTTAAAGAATTGAGATCATCATGCTACAGTAGGGTCTCAATGCAAATTATAAAATTAGAAAAATAATAGGATTTTTAAAATATCAAATGTCATGATATGGTCGCCAAACTAAGATTAGCTGTCTAGGTGGATTAAAAATAAATTGTGCAAGTGACCAGAAAAGCATATAGTCCACAGTTTTATAAGGATAACTCATCTTGGGGCTGGGGAGATGACTCAGTGTTTGCCATGAAAACATGGGGACCAGTGTTAGGATCCCCAGAACCCATGTGAAATGTGGGTATGGTGACACATAACTGTCACCCCATCACTGGAGACGATCTCAAGTTATTGCTGGCTAGCTAATCTGGCCAAATTCGTGAGTTTTAGGTTCAGGAAAAGTCCCTGTCTCAAATAATACATCGGAGAGAAATGAACAAAGGCATCCAACATTGACCTTGACCTCTGGCCTCCACACATATGTGCACAAACACACAATCATACCCACACACACACATGTGCAAGAACACATATGAACACACACACATATGCACTTAAACCAAATCCTCATGCACATACACGAACATAAAGAAAAAAAGAATACCTCACAGGTTTTTGTGCTTCTTTCATACCTGAATATGTTATCTAACCCGGCAGTTCAGTGAAATACTGATCAATGAATATTTGGAGGCATGCACGTTAACTTAATGCTAGGAGGTAGGAGGTGGACTGGGTCAGTCCATGGTTTAGGATTGACGTATAACATATAATTATACCATGGCACTTCTCATCGTGTGACCTTAGATGACTTACTTGGCATTTAATGGGGCAGGCTCTCCTATAAAAATGGGATTAATAATGTCTGTTTCCCAAAGCGGATGACAGTTTTGAATACTCTGTGACAGATTGTTATGAAGTCTACCTTATGCCCTCTTTATCATCCATCCCATCACAATATAGAAGCTAGGATCCATTACCCCAATTCTGTTTTTCCATTGTCCTTTTCAAAAGCATTTCATTGAAATGTTCATCCATACATGGACACATAATCTACCTTCATAGTCTTTCCACAGAACCCCTGCTTCTTTCCGGCTAGTCCCTTTCCTATTTTCATTTCATTTTTCCCTCCTCCATTATCATTTGTTGTGTTTTAACATGGGATTCTGCCTGGAGAAGCACTGGTTTGAGATCTCAATGCAGAAGTAGAAAATACATTTTCATTTGGGGGCACATTCAGACAGAGTTGAAAAAGATGAAAGAAAGACATTGTGAGCTGGTCTTGGTCAGCTTCCTCGGGCTCATGCTATTGCCGGTGTTGGAGTCCAAACGCTGTCTTTGGAGAAACTCCTTCAAATCCCATATTCCCCCAAGGAGGCAGCTTTAAACATCCTCCAAGTAAACGACTTGTCATTGCCTTCATTTCCAGGTAGATTACATTGTACAGAGGTGTCTCTGACTTTAAGTCATTCCTTATAAATCCTCATTAACTTCTAGCACATCAAATTTAATTATTTCTACCTGTCCATACTAATTAATATACATGGGAGAGGAGAGCATATGAGGGGAGGAAGAATGACCAGGTGTTGGCCATTGTTGAGATTAGACATGTGGGGATTCATTCTAATAATCTTTCTACTTGTGCATGTGTTTAAAAATAAATATGTCTTCATATGAATAAATATAAGCTCATAGAAATCTCCTAGCAGAAAACAGGGTCCAAATATGTAGCTAATCCATGTATGCTTGGTTTAAATTGTGTGCGACAAATTTATAAATTGTAGTATTCTAATTAAAGTATATGTATAATTGATAAGTCCATCTTTTTGGGGGCAGGGGGAAGGGACTTCTAATGGCATCCATGTCATCATTATTTTTAACCCTTATTTATGGTGGGCAAAATTTGCCTATTGGCTGAAAAATACAAACCCATCATGACCTCAGAAAGAAATGGGACAGATCATATGATAATATTCAATCTTTGGAGTGTGCATGTAATGCCAAACCTCAGTGATAAGAAGACGATGGATCCAGTAACTATGAGTAGTCCATCCTGGCTAATTGTGGCAGGTTTTAAAACAGACTTCACAAGTTTGTTTATATTTTAATGTCTTCTTTCTCTGTGCTTGCCCTGGATGTGTGTCTCATTTGAGCAAGTTACCTCGTAGTAGTTAATATCCAGCTCCTGTACTTCCCAAAGACCTTAGCATAAAGCCAACCATGGAAAATATATCCACAATGACTTATTAAATTAATTTTCTTCAATCCCTCTGGACTGTCCATTTTCCTTCATTAATTACATAAGCCCTAAAGGAGATTACCTCTACTTGCTGCCACAGCCAACTTACATCTTAGACTTGTCGATTCACTGAACAATAAAAATTTTCAGGAGATAAAATAAACTATTAGAGTTAGCATGTATTCTTTTTCTAGATGAGGACATGAATATTCTAATCTCTCATGATTTCCTCCACCTCCATTCTCAGAAAACTATATATGCAGTCTTGTCTCTGCATAGAGTTCCTCTCATAATAGTCTTTGGCTGCAAAATAATGAATCTGCAATGAAAGTTGAGATATGCCTTCCCTTTTGTCTTTTCAGCTGGAAAATTTACAAATAAATATCAGGGTATTAACTATTATAATACAGAATACAAATATGCCATGTCAAACTGCTTTTAAATGATAGATTTTCATTTTTAATTACACTAAGTGTTTCTTTTGAGATTTAAGAGATTTCAAGCTTTGCGAGCAAATACCTTTGTGAGTGGGATTGTTTGCCCCTGTTTAAAAGTATCAGCAGTATAGTTGAGACAGAATGCTGATGTGCTAAGGAAAACTTATGAAGAATACAGCTTATTTTCTCCCTTTGTTTCAAAGATCAAAACTCCAGCACAGTGAAGAAATGAGGCGGACTATCATAATGGGATAATTGTGTCTGGATCCTCATCCGACCATCATTAACAACAGGATAAATATGAGTCCTGGATTTTGCTAATCTGATGGTCTTGGCTCTGTTTTAGGTAAACATTATAAATTATTTCCAGAAGAGCTATGGAGAAAAAATATGCAGTATTATTGCAGAATCCAACACTCATAAAACTTACAAAAAATCTCTGCCTGGCCCAGGGGACACTAGTTACCCATGTGTCTTTATGAGCCCAGGGGAAGACATCACACAGGCTGTCTCACGCTTCCCATCCTCACCCCCAGCTCTGGTTGCACCTGGATGAAAGAGAACGCCAGCAATTTCTTCAGCAGGTTTCTGGCTGTCAAAACAAGCTACAGCCTCATGGGGCTGCTCGCACTTGCCTGCTGAGGAGAAAACACTGTGTTAAGTGTTTTACATATATTATCCTATTATATCCTTACAAAGCCTTTTGAGTAGGGTCTCCATTAAGCAAATGATAAAAGTGAGTCTAAGAGAGGGTTAGATTTTAATAACATACTTCCTTTAATTGGAAAGATTGGGATTTGGGCCCCTGTTGCTTGGTACCAAAGTGGGCACCACAGTATACTGCTTCTAAGATCTGCTTTGTTAGTGCTGAACACCCCCTCTTCCCAATCCCGTTCCATTCCTTTGATGCCTATCGTAGACATTTCAGGCTTCTAAAGCAAACTTACCCTGGCCTGGGAAGCTTAAACCAAACAAATTGATTTCTCACATTTCTGGAGACTGAGCTCAGCGGACACCATGGCTGGCTTCTGGTGAGAGCCCTTTTCTGGTTCACAGATGGCTACATTCTCATTTCCTCACATGCTGGATGCAGAGAGATGACTTGTGTCTCTTCTTGCAAGGGCGTTGATCTCATTCAGAAGGGTTCCATCACTATAGCCTAATCACCTCCCAAAGTCCCCACCTCTCAGTACTAGGACATGGAGATTAAACTTGAGAGAGATTCTGGTGGAATGTAAGGCTCTAACCCAGAACAATGCCTGAGATTCACTGGTGTGTATTCTAAGTGATGAGTGGAAAGCCTCCTGGCTCTACTGTGTGCTGAGTGTGCTGTGTGGTGTTTATGATAACTTGTACTGAATGCTGGATGACGTCATCCATGAAAGCAGCAAGGTTCTACAGAGTGCGGTGCTGCATCTCGGGTTCCAGGCTGTACATCAGGCAGGAAAAAGAAGGTAGGACACAAATAAGTGTTGAACAAATGAATTTCCCAGCTTGAGATGCCTTCCAATGCCATCGGAGGTCTGCACACCATTATTTTTGTTTTGTCACAGAAAAGAAAGGTTGTACTTTGGAGGAATAAATGAACCTTTTAGAATTCACTGAGAAAAAAACATAATAGAAGTTTCTACAAACCACAACTAAATAGATATAAAGTCTCCAGCTGCTCTTTCGGAGTGGCTCGCCACTGGTTATAAACTATAGGCATTTCTTTCTCCAGTCCACTAAATTCATCCATTTTTCTTCAGAATAAGTTTTAGTCCATTAATCAAACCCCTACCAGCAGTGGTTAGTGCCCTTGTGAGAGGAAGGAAAGGTGTCTTGGTCTAAACCACTGCCCAAAGATAAAACTTCTTTGCTTTTCAGAGAGGATGTTTGTTCATTCTTAATTAATGCTTCTCTGGAAACTAGAGACATATAATTCCTATAAGACCAAGGTAGTTACTTTGTGCATGTGTGCGTGCATCGTGTGTGTGTGTGTGTGTGTGTGTGTGTGTGTGTGTGTGCGTGTGTGTGGAGAGAGAAAGAGAGAGAGAGAGAGAGAGAGAGAGAGAGGCATAAAGGAAAAAGACAGAAGCTCATGTACACAGAGAAAACCAGATATAGAAGGGAAGAATGGGGATTAACAAAACTGGTAATTCCATTATATTTAGGAATTACTTGCTAGAATTTAATGTCATGAGAAGATTAAGACTGGCTTGTATGTTGAGGTTAAAAAAAACACATTATTTTGGACTTTAACATAGGAAAGATTTTTAAAATAGTTTTAGCAGATCCAACCCATGGTTGTTTGGTCCACTGTTTTGTCCTAGATAGCACATGCTGGCTGGAATGTGCATGGCTGAGGAAGTCATGATGAAAAGGGAAAGAGGAAGAGACCAGGCTCTCATCACCACACGGAAAGGCATAATGTCAATGTCCGGAGCCTCTGAGGAGGTGTTACCTCCTAGAGCATCTAACCCTTCCTGAGAATGCCGCAGCCTGGGTACATGAATCATTGGAGGACATTCCATAGCAAAACTACGGCACCCATGATCTGAGCACACTTGATTCTCTTGGAGGCAAAGCAGGGTAAACAGAAGGGCATTTTTAGAAGTCTATATCAAGCTCTTGGCCGTTTTGATTCTTGAGCTGATTTTTATTATTCACAACGATACCTATGGACTTGTGAGACAAAGAAGTGGAAACCACTGCTGGTGTGATTGCAGCAAGGGAGAAACTGCAGATTTTTTCTTCCAACTATAGCATCCGGGTTTGCAATAAAAAGGCAGTTTGATCATTTATGTAATCATTACTTTTAAGGGAGCAATTCAATCCTCAATTAAAGGGCTGATGTGTGTAAACAGATACAATGCTCCCTTAACATTCTCATTGGTAAGTTACTTTTTAATTGCTTTGCGTATAATTTCAACTTCAAAGACAGTAATAGCTCATAGCCCATTTGATCCATTGATATTTAATTAATAAGTTCACAACTCCAGTGGCACATTGTCTTTCTGATGGTTCTTACAGGCTAGTTTCCATATTGCTGCATGCTTTGTGCTAACATTCTTAGAGAGGTCGTTTTGTCTGTGCAATCCTTCCAGGCTGGTAGTGATGAAGAAGGTCTCAACCAAAGAGAAAGGAGCTTCCTTCCTGCTATGTTAGGGCTCTAGGATAGATATCATTTCTTCTCCTTCTTGTCTATTATAACTTCTAACATTTTGAATCTGGATTCATTTGCCCTGATGTTATCCTACTACTAAACACGCCTTTCAAAGGACATGGATACAGGCAGGTGGATGAATGAAGTCAAGTCTCTGCCTTCTTTATTTCAGACCACCTGGTCGCCCTCAGCACTCTTTTCTAACATGAAGCTCCTGGTCATCTGACAGGAGTTAAGTAAACACTGGCTTTTGAACTAGGAATGACTTTTTTTTGTTTGTTTTTTAGTAGTGTTTCTTTTTATTTTAAAAGTTTATTAGAGGAGGAGAGTGAAGAAAAGAAGCAAGAAAAAGAATTATCCCAGGTCTTTACAGAAAATTCTTGCAGATTATTAAAGGAGAATGAGCATTTGCCATCAGCTTCTATGATTGAGGATGTGCCACTTGATGTTCCTTTTTGACTCACAGAACACAAGCTCTGGAGGAGTCATGATTGCCAAAGCCCCTGCCTGAAAATGGGCCATCCCTGTTAAGAAATCAGGTGCCATACACAGGGCCACTTGGCGTTCCTGATCCTGCCTTTCACGTACATTAGTGTTACCCATCATTCTGGCATCTTATAGGTTTCCCAACTAAAATAAAGATCTCCCACACTGGGTCTCTCTCTTTTCATGCCCCCCCTCAAATGTCTGGCATTGAATCAACCATTTGAAATCAACTTTGTGGAATTTAACTTTTTGTTCTTTGAAAAGGCACTTACAGAGGCCATTATTCCAGAACGTTCACATCCAGTCATAAAGTGCTCCTTTGTTACACAGCAGAGGTTTGCTGGATGCCTGCTAGTTGCTGGAGCTGCAGGAATTAAGACACTGGACAAAAACTAAGAAAGGTTAAGGGACATTTAAATTTCTTCACCAGCAAGTCTCTTTCCTGAGGTTTCATGGTTAATTAAAGTCTGAGACAGGATTTCATTATGTGGTCCAGACTGGCTTCCAATTAGTGATCCTTCTGTCTCAGCCTCCCTTTGTGCTCAGATTATAGACCTGTGTCACTATCCCCATCTTGAGTATTTTATATTACACTTGACAACAAGTTTTACTAATAAAAGGAAAGAAGAATACTAACAGAATAAAAGAAAGGAAACAACATTAATTACGTCAACTGCAATGTGTTGCAGAGAGCTGGCCCTGGTAAGAACTTGATAGATAGCTATAAAGTTAAACCTAATTAATGATAAATGAAATAACTGTCAGTTATTAATAGTATTTTGATTCTTAAGATAAAGATGAGTATAATAAAATCAGTACTACAAACACTGATTGCATTAATGATTCTAACTTTAATAATTGCTTTAGAAGCATGCTAGAAATTGATTTTCTATAGATGGTCTAATAATAATGGTGGTGACAATAATAGCTACTGCTTAGTGAGAGTTTGCTGTGCTTACTTTGCTGTGAAGACTACATTATCTTAATTGATTAAAATATTTTGAGGATGGTGATTAGTAAGCACAGGAATATCTATGAGTTACGAGGGGGTAGATGCCAATAAAGTTTCCAGAGGTGGGGACTTGCTGAGGGATTATAATTCTCACATGAGTACTTCCCACTCTGAAGGAAACTTCTGTGGTGGTGTCCTAAGAACATGGGGAGGCATCTAGGATGACAGACTCTGAAGGCTGCTGGCCTGCTGCTTAGAAGGTTCCTCCCCACAAGCACAGATAGGAAGCCAGGAGGCTGGGTTAATGCACACAACCTTTAAGAGAAGTCCTAGCTCAGAGCTACGCGTGGAAATTGCAACACTGATTATTTCTGCTTCGTAGTAAGTCTGACAGACTTGAGTTTGTCATCAGATTCTGAAAATGTCAAGTGAAATCCTGGTAGGTATAATTATATATAAAAGTTTGTGTTGAATGAACATGCTCAGATAGGTGTCTATTTTATGTACTCATTGCTCTGGAACTCTAAAGATATTGTCTAAAAATCAACAGGCAATAAGAATGGCTATTATATATTGTGTGTTTAGAATGTGCCCAGTTCTGGACAATCATTTATATTCTATAGCATTTGAATGAGTTGACTATACCACCCTCATTTTACTTATAAGGCCATTGAGGTTTACAAAGTGTCCGTGATTTCCCAATACTTCCCAAACAATGTGTAATATAGCTGACATATAACTGCCTAAGTATTTATAAAAGCTTTAAGCTATTCATATTTTAAATAGTTAATCTCCTGTATGTGTGCGCACGCGCGCATGTGTGTGTGTGTGTGTGTGTGTGTGTGTGTGTGTGTGTGTGTGTGTGTCTGTGCACCAGCATATATGATTGCTTTAGCACTCTGAGCCTGTTGAATCAGGATAGCCCTCTCACAGCATCAGGCAGTGTTATGCATTTAATTAGCACATGATTTGATGATGTTCATAACATGTGGTATTTTCTTTTCTGCTCTGAGATACTTGTCAACATGGATCAGGCTCTTTCTTTTTTGTGCTCTAGGAAAACTGCTGTTTTGGAAGAGAAAATCCATTCATCAGATTTCAGAGCTCTCATTGCTTTTGTTTTCTTTTGCTCTTCTCTCTCTGTTTCTTTTTTTTTTTATCTGAGCACACAGCCAGCTGCTCAATAATTTTGAAGATTCTGAAGCCCTTCTGTCTATCGAGTTAAAATCTTTCCTCTCCATTTACTCTCTGAGCCAGCATCTTTTCCTAATCGAAAGGATTACAAAAAGCTAATGGGTATGAGAAGTGTTTTTGGAACTGTAGAACCAATGCTTGTTTTTGATTCCACTCAGTTTTGTTCAGTTCACACCGTGGATGTGAATGGGGTAAAACCATTAAAGTCATTACATACACTAAAGTCATCATGCACATTAGCATAAAGCCTAACCAGTAAAACAAAACAATGCTATTGCTTAATGTCCCAGAGGAAATTTTCAAGATTAGCCTTTTTTCCTCCTCAAAGACACATCTTGCAAATATCCAAGCTGATTTCTTGCTACCAAGTCAGGTCAATATGGCCTGACGTATGCACACATTAATTTAAACACAGTTAAGCTGGAGACCAAATGAGGTCATAAGCAAAGATCACTGGGCAGTTCCATTACTAGTAATGATAATCTATTTTTTTTTCTTTTTGATTTATGGGATGGTAGCTTGCAGTTGGCAAAACCTCTCAGAGGAACACCCAAAGTTAAATGTGTGAATAAAATACAAGAAAAACAGAGTAATGACTAATAAGATGTAAATGCCAAGAAATCTTCTTGTCTTTTAAATCAGACATCTGCGCCCTATTTTTACATACTCATCACCATAAGCGCTTTAACATGCTCCCCCAGTCTGTCAGCGCAGACATATTCTGGAGGCCTTGACGCTCTAACACCTTCACTGGTACAGAAATGCCCTGGCAGACACTCCCGGGGAACATCTGCTGAATGTGAGATGTGTGAGGCCAGATGCTGGCGTGGTGCCGGCTCCCTGATTAAAGGGAGGAGTGTGTTTCTGGGTCATGTCTGCAGGAAGATCGGCTTGGGGGACACCTCAGTTCCCAACTAGACCTCCTTGTCCTATGGATTTGCCAGTTTGGAACTTGGCCTTGCGTCTGCTCACGAGGAGGAGAGCAGATGAAGGCTGTCTGGAAACTGAGCTGTCTCCAGCCTACACATGTTTGCACAGCTTGCCAAGTGACAGGAGTGTGGGTTGACCCTATATAGAGAGAAACAGTTGGGCAGAGGGGCTTCACATGTGATCAGTAGAGATGCTGACACTCAAGTTCGTAGGGCCCAACTCCCCATTTCCCATTCTCCTGCTCTTCCGTCTTTGGACCCTCTCTTCACCAGTTTCCTGAGCCTTGGAATCGTGGTTTCCATGTCATCTTTAGGTCTGAGTGCCCACTAGTTACATCAGCTTGGAGACTTTGCCAATGTAACACCGTCTTCTGGATACAAGTCGGCTACACACATGAACTCACAGCACATGTGGCTCTCTGTACAAGAATGAGCTTGTCAATATTTTATAATAGAATATGGAGGCGTCCATGACACCCCACACTCCCCAGAGTAAATAAAGACAACTGATGATTATGGGAGAGGGGGTCCTGTGTGTTAATAGCAGAGCTTCTGGTGGGTTGATTATGCAAGCAACTCTATGTTACCTCTGGGGGTCAAAGCAAATAAAAAAGACACAAACAAATAAGTAAAAAAAATGCATGAAAGTAGCATGGGGATCTAATGAGAAGAACAGTTTCAGTGTAAAGGGGAGCTTTTGGGGGGGGAATGGGATCAAAACATATTGTATTACATGTAAGACAGCACCAAAAATTTAAAGCTGCCCTGCCTGGTGGCACACGCCTGTAATCCCAGCACTTGGGAGGCAGAGGGAGGAAGATAGCTGTGAGTTCAAGGCCACCCTGAGACTACATAGTGAATTCTAGGTCAGCCTGGACTAGAGCGAGACCCTACCTCAAAACAAAATTTAAAGCAATCAAAATTCCATTAAAAAAGAAAATCTAAATAAAATATACAAAACACACACGCAGCAAAATCCCCACAGTGTGGGAAATGATGACAAGGAAACATTGAAGCAGATTATCTGACAGTCGGTTCTAGAAGGCAAGAGAAAAACCAGGCTGGCCAAAGACTCAACAGAAGGAACACGCATGAGGAGACAAAGCTAAGGGCTCCAGGATCTAATATTTTTTGGTTGTACTATTAAAAGCCAAGGTTAAGAACCTGCTCAAATTAAAATGTAGCCAGCCTTTCCTTTGCTGGACATTTTATGCCATCTCCACTGACTTCCAAATTTCCCCCACTATCCCGTGACATTGTTGCAATTTTCTAGGTGAAGAAATTGCAGCTCAGAAAGACTCATGTTAGTAAAGATGGACGCATGGATTGCAATTGAAGGTAAATGTAATTTGAGGTTAAAATGACCAAGATGCACATCTCACATTCCAAGGGTGTTTGTGCCATGACCTTGAACAAATTACTTTCACTGTCTCTGAACTTCAATTTCTTCACAGAAACCTTATATAAAGGTGAATATGTGGTTGTCAGGTTCTCATGAAGATAATTGGTCAAATGACTTGTCCAGGTTTACACAACTGGCCAGGAGTTAGCACTTAAACACGATTCTCAACCCTGGTATGTGCCAAATCAATGTTTGCCTCAATTAGAAGCAGCAGAATGAGGATGTAATGTCAGGTCTTCAGCGCCCTAATATTCTATACGCTGTCGCCGATTATGCTCTCATCTTCACAGAGGAGAATTGGTCAGAAACAAGAAGCACCAGTGCGGACAAAGATTATGTGAAGATAGACCCAGGGAACATGATTCCTTCTAGCTACCACCCTTCAGAAGCTCAGGAAATAAATGTGAGTGATTTTTCTACATGTGTCTGCTGGCCAGAAGGTGCAGATGCAGAATGCTCTCCTGTGAATGCTTGGCCCCCAGGCCTGCTTCTTCTGAGCTGCTGAGGCACTTATGGCCTGTAACATGAACAGACATCCATCCATTCTTTTCAAATTGGCATTTGGAATTCTGCTGCGTGGCCTGAAGACAGAGCCAGTCTAGACTGTATGGCAGGGGAGCAGGTAAGCACTACAAGGAAGTATGTAATGAGCTTGTTTTCTCTGCATGTGGAAATAAAATTGCCAAGATATAAAAGATAAAGTATACCAGTGTGGGATAGTAACTTATTTTCCTTAAGATAGATATGTAAGGCATCAGTCATGTAGCAATGAATATTTTGGAGGCTCACTCCTGAACCTGTCCTCTGGCCTCCACAGGCACACAAGTACACACATACCTACATGCATATATACACATACATAAAAAAGTACATTTTAAATTAAAATGCAATTAAAGAAAACATAATAAAACTAGCATAAACTTCAAATTTATAAAATCCATATACTCTGTACTTTAATGGTAGAAATACAGTGATACTTCTATGGAGATTTATCTCTTTCAATGTTAAAGGAATTTTTAAAAATATCTGAAAATAAATCACCATTATACAGTCAAGATAAGACTCATTTTTTATTATGAGAGTGGAGAGTGAAAGTTGGAGAAGTCTAAAATGTAAAAAGAAACTAAAAAAGAAAGAAATCTAATAAAGTTAATTAAAAACAATGAGTTATATGTCAAACTAGCAAATTAACTGACAAGATACATAAAATTAAAAAGGATACTCAAAAATAAATATTAATCATAAGAACACATAAATTATGTAAATTCAGAAAATAAAAACTTAATACATGTGATAAATTCATATTAGTAAATTTGAAAATTTAGTGACTTGAACAAATTTCCAAGAAAACCATATTTATTGGATCTGACCCAATAAGAAATAGAAAATTGAACAGTTCTATAGCCAGGAAAATAGGATCAGTAATTGGTCAAAATTCTTCCCCTAAAGAAAGCATCAGACAGAATGTTTTATGGCATATTTCATCAAACATTTAAAGAACAAGCAAATCAGATGTTACAAAATGTATGGCAAAGAAAAAAAAAGTGGAAATAATCTGCAATACATTTTCCAACATCCACATAACCCAACTCCAAAACCAAAGATCTAGAAATGTATTAGACATTTTACTTATGACTATAGACACATATAGATAAATGTATGTATATACATACACACACAAATACACAAAGTAAAATATCAACCCAGAGTATCTATACTGAATAAAATAAGATGAGAGATTCCACTTAAGATGAAGGAATAGGAGTCATGCTGAGAAAACCTGGGAAGAAAGGAGTCAAATTTTGGGGCTCCAGTACAAGTGGGGATGTGCCAGACCCACTCACTTGGGGAGTTCAGGGCACAGGCACAGTCAGAGACTTGCCTGATCCCCCTACTCCGCATAGTCACAGTACTCACACAAGCAGGGTGTCTGCCTGGTCCCACACTTGGTGTGGTTGGAGTATGTGCACAGCACAGAATCTGCCTGAACCCCACACACAGCATGATAGGGGCTTAGACACAAGCAGGGAATCTCCCAGAACACCATATGCAGCATGATCAGGGCACACACACATGCAGGGAACTCACCTGCCTACTACAAGTCACATGGTTGTACTGCAAACAAGCAGGGAATCTTCCTTACCCCCAAACTCCATGTGGTGGGCCAAGGGCCAGGAAGCAAGTAACATAGGGATAAATATACCCTGCTTACTCACTGACTTGGTCAGGTCTCACAGGGTCTCATCCAGAACCATTAGGAAACTGCACATACAAGAAAGACCCTGCCCAGACTGAGTGCACCCAGCTAAAACCTACAGATATAAAGCCATCCCACTCACATATTAACCAAGCCTGAATAGAACACTCATCACTGATCTCACAAGACCTACTAACTGCTTCATTCATAGGAAAATAAGACAACACCAGACACCAAGCCAAGACATTGCCATCAAAAATTTCTAGCCCCATAAGGGAAGCCTCCATTGTAAACCTGTGGAAAACACCAGCCATATAATCCCAAAATGAAACTATGATAAGCATATTAAATAAACTTTTAAAAATACTTTTATTTATTTACATGCAGAGAGAAGCAGAGAGAATGGGTTTGCAGGCAAGCACCTTAACCACTGAACCACCTCTCCAGTTCATATTAAACAAATAATGAGGTCATGAACAAAAGTACAGAAGAAATAGAAGAGAACTGACATAAGGAACTAAAAAAAAATAATGACAGGCTGAATGAAGAAAGTCAGCAGGAAGAATTAAAAAATGAACTAAAAAACATGGTTGAAGGAAATGGAAGCAAAACAACAAAGAATTCGAATCCACTAACAGAATTTAATAGAAGGATACAGAAATTGGAAGAAAACCAACAAGAAATTAACTCAATGTGCACTAGAATACACTAAGTGAGTATATATTCAAATGCTGGAATGAATTCCAAGAGACAAGTAAGTCAAATAAACAAATGAAATTGGAATTCAACAAAGAGATGGAGATGCTGAAGAAAAACATAGTGGGAAACAAAAATGATATACCTCTTTTAAAAGGCTCCCAAGAAAGCCTCACCAATAGAAAATACCATGTGAGGGATAGACAGTCAGAACTCAAGGACATACATGACTGAGGAAATAGACTGGGCATCCAAAAACAAAAAGTTCAAAAAGCATGTGAACAGAATATGAGGGAAATTTGGGACACCTTAAAAAAGACCAAACATTTGAATCATGGGCATACTGGAAGGAAAAGAAATATACACCAAAGACATAGAGTGCATACTCAACAAAATTATTGAAAAAAAATTATCCTAACATTATGAAAGAGACACCCATTAAAGAGGCACACAGAACACCAAACAGACCATACCAGAGAAGAAATTCCCCACATCCAATTACAGTTAAAACTCTCAATACTGATAACAGAGTATTAAAAGCTGTAAGAGAAAATCAGCATATTATATACAAAGGTAATTCCATCAGAATCACCTCTGAGTTTTCAATGGAAACTCTAAAAGCTAAGGAGGGCTTGGAATGGAGCACTTCAAATCCTTAAAGACCACAGTTGTAAACCAAAACTATTATTCCCAGAAAAATTATCCCTCATAAGAGAAGGCAAAGGAAAAAAAAATGTCCATGGTAAAAGGCCGCTCTACAACCATAAGACAATAATACAGCAGAGAACAGTGCATAGAATACTCCACACTGGAGAAATGAACAAACATAAGAGGTCTGAGAAAGCAGAAAATAACAATCCAAAGTAAAACAGTCATGAAAACATACAAAAATCAAGAAAATAAAAACCTCCACAAAACCTTCCACTTGACAGGGATTGAACTCACACCTCACACTTATCACTCTAAACATGAATGTACTAAACTAACTTCCCAATCAAAAGACATGGGCCTAAAAGTTGCATCAGAAATATGGACACATCCATTTGCTGCCTATGAGAAATTCACCTTACCAATAAAGATAGACATCACCTTAAGGTGAAAGGATGGAAAAATATATTCTAAGCAAATGGAAATAAGAATCAAGCAGGTGTGGCTATACTAAGATTGAACAAAATAGACTTCCCAATGTAATCAAAAAAAAACATAAAGAAGTCTACTTCATACTTATTACAGGAACAATATAAGAGGATATTATAGTCATAAACCTATATGTACCAAGTTTTATAAAGCAAACTCTATTAAACAATAAAGCAGAAAAAATTCTCACAATACAATAATAGTAGGAGACTTTAATACCTGATTATCTTCAATTGATAGATCATCTAAACAGGAAATAAACAGAGAAACAAGGGTGTTAAAAACATTATCATAGATCAATTGGACTTAACATACATCTACAGAATTCTCCATTCTAATTCCCAGAACTCACATTCTTCTCAGCAGCTCATGGAACTTTCTTTAAAATAGATAATGTATTGAGCATAAAACATACCTCTGTAAATTTGGGAAAATTGACATAAATCCACACTGCCATAAACCTAGAGGTTAACAGCAAGAGAAACAACAGAAATTTCACCAACACCTGGAGGCTGAAGATCTCATTATTAAACAATGAATGGGTAGTTGAGGAGAAAAGGAAATAAAAAAAATCTAGAGCTGAATAATGAAAACAGAACATACCACAACTTATGGGACACAATGAAAACCACAGAAGGAATTTTGTCACAATAAATGCCAATATTACAAAATTAGAGAAATTTCAAGCTAATAACCATTCACTTGAAGGCACTGGAAAACCAAGAATGATCTAAACCTAAAAACTAGATGCTAAGAAATAATCACGAGCAAAGCAGAAATCAATGAATTAGAAATAAGAAAACAATCAAAAACATTGATAAAAAAAAGAGCTGATTTCTTTGAAAAAAATAAACAAGATTGATAAAGACCTGACCAATTAGGTAAAAAAAAGTGAAGAATCAAATCAGAAATGAAAAAGACATTACAACAAATACCAATGAAATTGGGTAATCACAGGACATATTTCAAAAGCTTATATTCCACAAAACTGGAAGAAATGAATGAATTTCTTGACTCATACCACTTATAAAACCAAACCCATGTGAGGTAAATTTCCTGACTATAGGTATGACATATTAACATGAAATGAGATTGCAAGTGTAATTAAAAGTCTCCCTGCAAAAAAGAAAACTACAATAAAAAAATACCTCGTCCAGGCCCAGTCCGATTGACTGATGAATTCTACTAAACCTTCATTGTATATCAATATCCATATCAACTAAGTCCACATTTCTCAAGTTATTTCACACAACTGATACAGAAGAAATGCTCCCTGACTCCTTCAAAGCCAGAATTACCATAATAGTAAAATCAGACAAAGACAGAACAAGAAAATTATAGCGTGTTAACTCTGAACAACTTAGACTCAAAACAAAACTTAATAAAATTCCTGCAAACAGAATTCAAGAACACATAAAAAATATCATCCAACTCAATCAGGTTGGTTTCATCCCAGGGATGAATCCCCTTTAACATATGGGAATTGATTAATGTAATATATTACATAAACAAACTTAAGACAGGAACCACATGATCAAATACATACAGAAAAGGCCTTTGAGATAATATAACATGCCTTTATGATTAAAACACTGGAGAAACTAGTGATGAAGGAAATATATCTCAATACAATAAAGACAATATACCACAGACCAAAACTCCATATTATATTAGATGGGGAAAACCTTGAAACGTTCCCATGAAGGTCTGGACTAGTAGACAGGGGTGCCCACTCTCACCACTGCTTATTTATATACTACTTGATGTCTCAGCTCAACAAGAAATGAGAAAGAAATGAAATCTATACAAATTGGAAAGGAAGAAGTTAAAATATCCCTATTCACAGATTACATGATTCTATGTATAAGAAAACAAAACAAAAATCCACCAAAACCTCTTAAAAGTAATAAATGATTTCAGTGAAGTGCCAGGATACAAAATCAACACACAAAAATCAGTAGCCTTTGTATATACTAATGACAAACATATAGGGAAAGCAATTAAGGAAGATCTCGCATTTGCAATAAAATAAAATATAAAATATCTTATAATATCTCCAACCAAGGAAGTGAAAGAACTATACAATGAAAGCATAAAAGCACTGAATAAGGCACTAGAATAAGACATGAGAATATGGAAAGACCTTCTCTGCTCATGGAGCTGAAGAACTGATATTCTAAGAATTCCCACTCTTCAGATTCTAGCATCCCAATCAAAATGCCAGCGAGATTCTTCAGAGTTATAAAAAGCACTCTCAAAATTTATATGCAAACATAAAAGTTCTTGGGCACCCAAAATATTCTCACTGAAGGATATCACTATACCTGATGTTAGTGTATATGATAAAGTAATAGTAATAAAAATGGCATGGTACTGAAAAGAAAATGGACCAATAGATCAATGGAACTGAACAGATGGCCCAGTTGTAAGTTTTACTAAGTACCGCTACCTGATCTTGACAAAGAGGCCAAAAATGCTCATTAGAGAAAAGACAGCATCTTCAACAAATGGTGCTGGAGAAACTGAATAGCCAAGTAGAGCCATGAACCTGGACACTCTTCTCTCATCCTGCACAAAACCAACTCCAAATGGATCAAGGACCTCAATATAGGACTTGAAACTAAAATGACTAAAAAAACAATTTGGGAGGACCCTGCAAGATATAGGCCTAGGGAAAGGTGTTCTCAATAAGATTACAGTAGCCCAGGCGATTAGACAAACTCTCAGCCTGGAACCTTATGAAACTCAAAAGCTCTTGTACAGAAAACAAAAGACCAACAGAGTCAATAGACGATGGGAGAAAATCTTCACCAGTTATACAACCAAAGGAGGTTCAATATCTAGACTCTACAAAGAATTTAAAACACTAAACAATAAAAATATCAAGCAACCCACTCAAAAAAATGGAGTAAGAAATTGAACAGAAATTTCTCAAAGGATGAAATATATATGGCCTGTGAACTCCTAAAAGATGTTCAGCATCTGTGGCCTTCAGAGATATTCAAATTAAAATGACTTTGGGATTCTATCTCACACCAGTCAGAATGGCAATCATTGAAAAAAACAATCAAATAACAGTAAATGCTGGTGGCTGACCTGGAATTCTCCAAGTAGTTTCAGGTGGCCTCAAATTCTTGGCGACCCTCCTATCTCTGCTTCCAGAGTACTGGAATAAAAGACATGTGTCATCATGCCTGGTTAAAACTTGGCATTTAGATTTGATAGGTGGGAGGATATAGTTTAGAATTTTAATGTATGGGGGCATAAGATTAAGTTACGAAAACGTTAGATAAAATTAAATATTTATTCATGATGAAAAATGATAAAATTCATCTATTTTTGTCAATGATTTGGCTACCTATAAAAATAAGCATGAAGATAACTAAAAAATTAAAGTAAGTTAGTATGTTTGCATGAAGGCTTAAAGTACTGAAATAAATATCAATTGAGTTGGCTACTAACACATATTTATCCACTACATTGTTTACTTCATGATTTGATTGGGATTTCTTTAATGTTATTAAATAAAAGTGTTTTTGTGGATGTTATAAAATTCTTTGTGATATTTGCTTCAGATTTCCTGTACTTCTTAGTGGTTTAAATTTCATTATTTTATGTACAAGAAAATGGAAGTGACTGATTCCTGTAAATTTACTTTTTATATTTTAAGGCACTATAGCTTATATAACTTACTTTTTTATGTCAACATTATAAATATGTGAAAATCTTACTGAAATTCATATAGAAATTGTATTCACTCTTTATATCAACTAAAATGATAACTACATTTTCTTCAGCATTCTCATGTGTAAACAGGTAAATATATTTTTTATTGTATTTATATTCAAGTATTACATTGCTTGAGTGATAAACGGTATTGCCTGTTTAGGGTCAATGTATGTGTTCACTGGTTTTATATAAAATTGAAATAGATTTTTATTTTGCTATCTTAGGCCTTGGGACTGTTAAACTCTCTTGTTAGTTATAGCAGTGTTAGGGTAGACTTTTTTGACTGTTCTACATAAAAAGCTTGTCATATATGAAACTAGAGACAATTCATTTTTTAATTCTCCTTTTCATTTCTTTTTTGTATGTCTTGTCTTGTACTGACTAGATTTCATAGCAATGGGCTGAATAGGCACGTGATAGAAGATACCTATCTGTCTTGTTGACCATCAGGTAGATATGCTTCATTCTTTTGCAATCAAATGTGATAGCAGTTCTCATTCTCTTGTACATATCTTATTAAATTGAGAAAGTTATTTTATTACTGTTTTGTATGGCTTCCGTACATAAAATGTTGAATTTTCACAATATTTTCCTGCATTTATTGTTTAATATGCATTTTTCTTTCCTAACCTTTTAATGTACTCAACTATATTGATTTTTGAATATTAAAATAGACTTCCAGCCATGAAATAAACTACTTAGACACAGTCCATTTTTCTTTTTTATTCAGTGACTCATTCTATATGCAACATTTTGTAAAGGTTTACACCCAACTTCACAAGAAACATGGCCTGTGTTCTTTTACTATGCTTCAGGTTTACAATTATGACAATACTCGATTCATAAAATACAGAAATGGTAGTTTTATATGTTTTTCTGGAAAAGATTGTTTACAATTTCTTTCAATTATTCTTTAAATATTTTGTAGTGTTCCCTCCTGAAACTACCTTGGATGAAAGATTTTATTTTGAGGATTTAAAAAAAATTATGATATCACTAGTTCCTTAATACTTGTAAGAGTTTCTGGTAATCTACTTGTGATTATTGGCATTTATTGAATAATTGATTTCATTTATCTAAACTGCATTTATATGTGCATACAGCTATTCATAAGATGCCCTTATGATCATCTCAATGGTTCTAGGGTTGTAATGATATCCCCTTCTTCATTGGTGATTTCACTTGTGTTCTTTCCTTTGGGGCTAAAGATCGCTCAATTTCCCTGATCATTTCTTTCAAATGATCAGCTCTTTGTTTCATTGATTTTCTTTTCTTCTGATTTAGAATTTATCTAGCTCTTATTCTTATCCTTTTCCTTCTGTTTGGTGTGTTTACTTAGCTTTCCTTTTCTAGGTTTTTGTCTGGAGACTTCTCTCATTTTTCAGAACAGAAGACTTTTCAGTACCATGCCACATTTCCGCCTTTTTAGAACATTCCACATGTTTTCATCTCTAACTGCCTTAACTGTGTTCCAGATTTTATGGTATGTTTTGATTTTATTTAGTACAATGTACTTTTGACTACCCTTGAGACATTGAACAATGGTTATTTTTTATTTATATATAAATGTAGGAGCCTTTCATTATAGGTTTCAACTTGATACCAATACTATTAGAGCACAGACTGTATAACTTCAACTATTTTAATTTTTGAGGCTTTATTTATGGTCCGATATCTGATACATATTTGCATGTAACATGAAACCCTTGAAAAGTACTTGAGTTCTGCTGTTGTAGGGAGGGGCATTGTTCAAATATTGATTAGATCCGACTGGTTGTATGGTGCTGAGTTTTATTATACATTTGAAAAATTTGTTATTCATTTTATCAGTTATTGACAAAAGAGTGTCAATCTCTTACTATAATTGTGCATCTGTCTATTGGTCCTCTTGTGCTATTAAATCTTGCTTCATATATTTTCAGCTCTTTATCTTATACATTTGTCCACAGAGCTGATATGTCCTGATGCATTGAGCCTTTTCTCATTTTGTAATTCCCTCTTCCATCTCCAGTAATTTACTTGACTCTGAGGTCTATTATATATCACATTAATATAGCCAATATTGATTTCATTTGTATATCTCTATGATATGGATTTCCCTATTCTTACCTTCATCTTATCTTTGTTTTTATATTGACATAATTTTGCTTGTACATAGCCTATAGTTGGATTAGAAAATTCAAAATCCACTATACTAATCTGTAATTTAATTGATTTGGATAAACATTGTATTGGTCCGGGTTCTCTGAAGGAAGAGAACCAATCAAATGACTATGTTTTAATGAGGGCATTTATTGAATTAACTCTCAAGGTACAGATGAGGCTATCCAACAATAGCTGTCTAGAAGCTACTGTAAAGAATCCACTAGGCTGCTCAGCCCACAAGGCTGAATGTGGGCTGGTTTCCAATGTCATCAGAGGTAACTGAACAGTAGATGCTCACTGTAGTTCATAGTATGGAAAGACAGACCAAAGA
>PVHP010028495.1:0-23040 GCA_004024765.1 Zapus hudsonius | reverse complement strand
TTACTAGGGTTTGGGCACAGGTGTCAGAGGACACGTCTGGTGTGGGTCCTCACCTTCTACCTTGTTCAGCCTGAATCCGCCAGGCTAGCTGGTCCCAAAAGCTTACACGGGTTCTGAGGATCCAACCTCAAAATACACTTGCATAGCAAGTGCTTTATCCACTGGGCCATCTCTCCAAAACAACTCTTGTAATTCTTACTGACCAGTCTGGCATACTTCCATAGATATATTTCTATAATGTGAATTGTGTACTTTTCTGAAATTTATAGATTTTAAATTATTTCTAAGGTATGAGACTGATAAAAGCCAAGTTTTTTATTTATTTTGGGATCCTCTGTCATATTTTATTTTATTTTAACTTTTTGTTGATAGCTTCCGTATTATAGACCATAAACCATTATGATTCCCTCCCCTCTCTCCCCCTCCCCCATATTTCTTCCCCCTCTCAATTAGTCTGTTTTGGTTCAGCGTCATCATCTTTTCGTCCAATTATGTGTATTATCAGGCTGTGCAAAATCATGAATATCAAGGCCGTTTTGTGCCTGGAAGAAAAGCTAAGTTTTTTAAATAGTTTATTTATTTATTTGTTTGTTTGTTTGTTTGTTTGAAAGAGAGACAGACAGATTATGAACACACCAGGGCCTCTTGTCACAGCAAATGAACTCCAGACACATGCACCACTTTGTAAATCTGGCTTTACATAGCGTAAACTCATTCATTAATGGAAAGAATACATAACGTATACTAAAGTATAGGCAAGAATTGATAATGCAGTTGTGTAGTCTATATGTGAGGAATCCATTTACAATACAGAACAAAAGCTGTCCCTGAAATCTATCTTTGGCAGCAAACAAATATAATTCAGTCTAGAAAAAAAGAAGTCAATGATAGAACACATTTATTCCAAAACTTTATTCTGATTACCTGCATAAACTCAGGCCTGGAGAAGAGGTGTCATTGGTAAAAGACTCTCTGTGGAAATGACTGGTCACAACAGGTGGCCATCACCGTGGAAGAGATCTTAGATTTTAACTTTCACATGGTAATTTCTGGGTGGATCTTAGTTCAGGGGCAAGGGTGGGATGCATAGGTAGCACAGTGGAATTTTAGGGCTGTGAATCTTGTAAAGATACTCTAATAGTGGATGCATGTCATTATACATTTGTCAAATTCACAGGGTGAACAATCAAGAGCAAATCCACTGTTAACTATGGACTTTGGGTGAAATAATGTGCTGATATGGGTTTATCAGTTACAGTGCATGCTGTGATGGGGGCTGTAATAATGGGAGAGGCTGTGAAAGGGAGGCAGAAGGCTAGGAATTCACTCTACTTTCAACTTCTCTGAAACAATGAAGTTTATATTTTATTTATTTTTGTTTGTTTTTTCAGAGTAGGGTCTTGCTCTAGCCCAGGCTGAACTGGAACTTACTGTGGAGTCTCAGGACAGCCTCAAACTATGTCAATCTTCCTATCTCTGCCTCTCTAGTGCTGGAATTAAATTTATTTTTTAAACTAAGGGAAAAAAAACAGAAAATAAATCAGGTGCCACTTGAGAACAAATCTAGTTACCTGGGAGGCTAAAGCAAGACTGCTTGAACATAGACACTCTAGACTAGCCTGGGCAACATAACAAGACCTCTTTTCTTTTTAATAATAAGTTGGAATCAAATATAAAGCAGCACATCTGCTCCAAAGTGAGACATACTATTAAAGAAATGTAAATTATTCTTAAGGACAAATAGAAAGAAGAAAATATTTGAATAAAAAGTGTGTAAAACAGACTACGGTCATGAGTAGGCTGACCACACCTTCTACTGGGAGAGAACAGCAAACCATGAAAGGAGCACTAGTGAAATGGAGGAGCCTGGGCCTGGGGGAGACAATCAACAGCTTTTAAATTCGGCCAAATATTCCATTCAGTGAGGGGAAGCCCGTGACTGGAACTGGGGAATCAGTGTGATATGCACCGGATCCTGTACTCTTGGGCTCCCAAGAAAAGATGCACTATGGGACCAAGTGACGGGGAAGCTACTAAAAATAGAATCTAGGTAATCCAGAATTGTGTATATTTGTTAACCTATACTGACCTCACACTCCAATGGAGATTGTGTTTGTATTTTTCAGGATGCAACGAAAGAGTTGTGGCCCATCTAACCCTACCAACCGACTGTAGGCCGATAGCAGAGATTCTCACAAGAGATGAGCCATCACAGTCATACCCTGGAGGATCCATATGGAGCCCCGCAGAGAATGACGGGATGAACAAGGGACCCACAGCCACAGCCATTCAATCAACAGAGGATAAGCCAGGGGGACAGAAACCAACAATTTTCAACACAAAGCCCCCTAAGTGCACAACATTAAAACAGCCTTAATACTCACCCACCACGACTCAGGGAACTGAGCGGAAGCGGGGGTGGAAAGATTATGAGAGCCGTGGTGGGGGAGACTATCCAGAGGCATGGCACTCCTCGGTAACAACACACTTGGGCCAGGAGAACCAGGCTGAGTACTAGGCTATCCATGGTCCCCTGCTACAAGGACTGATCCAGACGACCCACGGAAAAGGATATCCAGCTGATTGGGGATGTGGAGGGGGGGCATTGGGGAATTGGGGATAACAACTCATTGCTTGCCCACTAAATAATGTAACTCATTATGGTCAATAAATATATATATTAAAATAAAAAAAGAAGTGTGTAAAAGCTGGGCATGTTGGCACATGCCTTTTATCCCAGCACTCAGGAGGCAGAGGTAGGAGGATTACTGTGAGTTCAAGGCACCGAGACTACACAGTGAATTCCAAGTCAGCCTGGGCAAAAGTGAGACCCTGCCTAAAAATAAATAAATAAAAAGGTGTGTAAAAATACACATTAGAGGCTGAGAGATGGCTTACAGGTTAAAGGTGCTTTCTTACAAAGCCTGATGGCCCTGGTTTGAATCCCCACATAAAGTCCATGCATAAAGTGGCCCATGGCTCTGGAGTTCATTTTCAGTGGCAGGAGGCCTTGGTGCACCCATTCTCCATTCTCTCTTTAGTTCTCTCTCTCTCTCTCTCTCTCTCTCTCTCTCTCTCTCTCTCTCTCTCTCTCTCTCTCTCTCTCCTCTTTAACTCATAAAAATAAATAAATACACGAAAAATACAGATTAGGGCTGGGGAGATGACTCAGCAGTTAAAGGCCCTTGCTGGCCTGGGCTCAATTCCCAAGTACCTACATAAAGCCAGATGCACAAAGTGGCACATGCATCTAAAGTTCATTTGATGCATCTAGAGTTCATTTGTAGTAGCAAGAGGTCTGGCATACCCATATTCTTTCTCTCTCTCTCTCTCTCTCTCTCTCTCTCTCTCTCTCTCTCTCTCTTTCTCTAAAAGTATTTCTTTAAAATACACATTAAATAAGTATAAAAAAGGTATGTGACAACAAAAGCTAAAAATATATAAGATTAACACTTTAAACAGCTTTCTAGCCAATCAGAAGTATTTGTAAATGATATTAATGAATTAGTCATTAGGATGTATTTTCTCTGCCTATTACTTCCTGGTTGCTTTGAATATAACTACTTGATCATTTCTGAAGTAGAATGTAACTATTTAGAAAACAAACTAAGAATAAAATAATCTTTACAAAAATCTTCACAATAAAAACTTACAAATAGGGACTAGAGAGCTGGCTGGATCAGCAGTTAAAAAACACTTGCTTACAAAGCCTGCCAGTTGGGGTTCCATTCTCCAGTACCCACATAAAGGCAGATTCACAAAGTGGCACATTCATCTGAATTTTGTTTGCAGTGGAAGGAAGCCCTTGCATGCCCATACTCATTCTCTCTCTCTCTCTCTCCCCCCCTCTCTCTCTGTGTCTCTCATATAAATAAATAAATAAATATATTTTTTAAAACTTACAAAAAAAAAAAACAAAATGTTACTTATTAAGCCTTTCTTTTTGTTATTTTGAGGTAGGGTCTAACTCTAGCCCAGATTGACCTGGCATTCACTCTGTAGTCCCAGGCTATCCTTGAACTCATGGCAATCCTCCTATCTCTGCTGAGGCTAAAGGCTTGCACCACCACACCTGGCTACTTATTAAGCTGTGTGTTAATGCAAGAAGGGTCATGGGCCTCCAGATCCGCAGGGCATCCTATACAGGCACCAACACCCAAAGATGCTCAAGCTCCTTTCATAAAATGGTGTCATATTTGTAAATAACCTGTACAATCTTCCCATATTATGTTATTAATTCAATGTCATGTACTTGTTAGGCTAATGATGAGGACAAAGTCTGCATGTGTTTAGTACAGGAGCAGTTAAAGCAAATTTGGTTGAATCCATAGACATAAAACCACAAGATGGAGAAGAAGCCATAACTGTAAAGATAGCAGGAATGTGGTCCAAATATCAGTAAGAGTCAATTCAATTTTTGTTTTCTTGGAATTTTAGAGTGACAAATGCCTGATTATTTAATTGTGATCTTAAAATTTGTGATTCCTTTAAAAAAATCTCTCTCTCTCTCTCTCTCTCTCTCTCTCTCTCTCTCTCTCTCTCTCTCTCTGTGTGTGTGTGTGTGTGTGTGTGTGTGTGTGTTCATTTCAGGCCAGGGTTTCTTGGCACTGCAAATGAATGCCAGGTGTATATGTTACTTTTTGCATACAGCTTTATATGGTTGCAGGGGAACTGAACCAGGCTGAACCAACAAGCTTTGCAAGCAATCACCTTTAGCCACATAAAGCCAGCATGTTGGTGCACCCCTTATAAGCCAAACACTCAGTAGGCCTAAGCACTGTAATCTTCAGCTATGTTTGAGACCAGCTAGAGCCACATTGGACCCTGTCTCAAGAAAAGGGAAGAGAGAGGTGGGATTCTTTAAGGGCCTGCTGATGGGCTGAGGAGATGGCTCAGTTGATAAGATGGCACGCAAGCATGAGCCCTTGAGTTAGGATTCCCAGCACTCCTGACACCAGGCACTTGAGCCTCTAATCCCAGCACTGGATAGGTGAAGACAGGAGGATCCCTGGGACTTGCTAGCTACCTAAATCTGCCCTAATCAGTACAAGACCCAGTGTCATGGATATGGTGTTGAAAGACTGGACATCAGCCCCTCTCCTCTACACACACACACACACACACACACACAAGAAACCCTACTGGTGCACCACATCCATTCTTCAGTTGGCTCCCACCTGACTCACTCCCTTCCTGACTGGGCTCTGTCCCTGCTCCTGTGGGAAGAGTCCACCTCCAGCAGCACCCAGGACATTTCTAACATGCACACTGATTCTACCTGGACTCCACACTCCTCACCTGATCACTCCATTTGATTATGCAACTCCTTTTGTGGTCTCCAAAATAAAATCCCAAATTCCTTTTGTGTGACATACAAAGCCCATGGCAGTACAGCCCTTTCCTTCCTTACAACTTCTGCTGGTCTTTTCCTTCAAATTTCATGTCCCAGTGATTTTCAGTGCTTCATGTTCCTTAGACCTGTTTACTGTTGCACGATTCCCTGCGTTGGTGAGATGCACTCCTCCCACACTTCATACTCACCCGGACAGAAAACAGCCTACTTCTGTCTCAGTAGCTACCAATGATACTGAATTCCTCGGTCTTCCCCACTGAACTCTAAGTTCCTTTAGGACACAGACCATGTTTGGTCACCTCGTACACCCAGCATTGACTGAGGGCCTGGAGCATGAGTACTTAACAAGCTGCAAGCACTGCAGTTGGTAGTAGTGACCGCTAGAGATTCCATTTCCTCTTGCTAAGAGCACACAGCCCAGCCTGCAAAAAAGGACCTGAACAAAGGCCGGCATGAAAGCACTGTAAATAGTCAGTGAGTCACTCTGTGTCAGAGCATGCTGTCTATTTGGTCAAATGTATCAGAATTTCCTTCCATTGACATATGACTTGAACATGGAGGACTGTGGAATTGTCCACTGTTGAAAACACTTCAGAGTAGGAAAACATTTAAAGGGAAGTAGGCAGAGGACAGCAAAGGAAACAATCCCCACACACTCCCTCCCTGGGTGAGTTTTCATATGCACACTCCATTGTGATTGAAAAATCTGCTCTAAGTGGCAATGAGATGAGAATGTGAATGTGATCCGGGTTGATTTTGAAAACAGTGGGGTTGGTGACAGCATCCCTCTCACTAACACTGCCCTCACCCCCCACCCAATTTAGTGTGGTCAGAAGGCAGTATCTCACTCAGCCTCTAAGAATCCCAGAAAGTAAGTATTGCTGAGAATATTTTACAGGGAAGGAAATTCAAACTTGAAGAAGTAACCTGCCCAAGGTCTGCTCTACTTTGGGCCTGAGAAGCTGGATTTGAACACAGACCATCTTATCCCAAGTACCACCACTGTGATGGACACGCATGCGTGCAGAAAAAAAAAACAAAAACAGGCGTTCCACTTGGTCAATCATCAATCATTCTTGACCTCTGGTCAATGGCACTTTATAGGACTGAATGAATTGAGTTGTCAAAATTTCTTTCTTTCTTTTTTCTTTTTAATGTAGGCTACTTTGAGACCAGTAGAAGGGCTGTACCTGTTACTATCATGAAGCCTGAAATAACAGTATCTTAAACTAAGGATGTTGCTTCTCCTTTGCAATTAAGTAGTCCTTTTTCTTAATTTTTTATTTTTTTAAATTTGAGCTAGGGTCTCGCTCTAACCCAGGCTGACCTGGAATTCACTGTGTAGTCTCAGGGTGGCCTTGAACTCATGGCGATTCTCCTACCTCTGCCTCCTGAGTGCTGGGATCAAAGGTGTGCACCATCACACCTGGCTTTGTTTGTTTGTTTTTTTATTAGCATGTATTAATTGTATTAAAGACATGATGACATGTTCATTAGTGTATTTAATATACTTTGATCATATGTACCCTCTTCTTTCCCAAGTAAAATCTCTTATGAAAATGTTTTAATATAATTTTTAACTTGTTTGTTTTAATCGGTATATGATTTTTCCAGCAAAAAGAAACCCTTTGTAGAAAGAAATTTTCAAAGGTTACCTAAAGTGCTTTTTTATTTTTTTCCACATTCCCTTTCTCCTTTTAGACTCCAGAAAGTTCCTCATAAAACTGACTTCCTTTCTGGAAATCATTTTTATTTCCAACCACATTAAGAATCTTTTTTTTTTAATTTTCTCTCTCTATTCTCTATTCTCTCTCCCTCTTTCTTTCCTCTCTCCTTTTGCTTCCTTGGTAGTAGGAAGGACGGAGGATGCTTACAGAACAGAGAAAAGAAAATAGAAATGGAAAATAGAAAAATAGAAAAAGCATTGTATGCACCATGTCTGACTGTGTCCTCTACTTGTTGATAATTACATCCGAGTCGCACTCTTGCCTGTCAATTCTGTTTTTGGACACCTCTTTTTGCATCCAGCCAGCTGGGAGAGACAAAGCCCTGTTGGTTCCTTCAGCGACAGAACTCTGGTAGGGGGCTGGCTGGCTGGAATTGACGTGGCATGGAAATTCTCCGCTAAGTTGTAGCAGCTTGCAAGTTTCTGGAAGCCCCAGCCCGGCCTCCAGGAGCTGAGGCTCAGCCATGGGCTCAGTGACTTCCCAGAAAAATGGATAGAAAGCGCCTTCGGCTCGGTGCTGTGGACCCCGACGTCTTCTTTTTGGCTCTCTCTGGTTTAGCCGAAAACCAAATCAAAGCAGCTAGATCTGGAACTTTCTTTTTGCAGCTTCCACAACAGAATTTGCGGCTCTCCCTCCCCTTCTCCGCAGTTTAGTCCCCGCAGACTCTGCCATGGGGTGCGGACTTCGGAAGCTGGAAGACCCCGAGGACAGCAGCCCTGGAAAAATCTTCTCCACCCTGAAGAGACCCCAAGTGGAAACAAAGGCAGGATTGGCTTACGAATACGTGTTGCTGGATTTTACTCTGCAAGGTACTCTGTCCTTCTTTGTATTGGTTAATGTTCTACAATCAGGGCGCTAATTGTTTTGAAGTGTCGACTTGTGCATTCTTAGACTGTTCTTCGGAATCAGACTGCATAATCCAACTAACAATCCTGCTTTGTTTCTTAATAATATTTGAGATGATTTTTGTTTTGTTTGCTTTTGTTAACATGGCTCATGTGTACTTTACAAAATTGGGAAAACTGCTGGGAAATGTTTCTCTTGGTTTTTAAATCAAATACTTATTTGTGGAAGGATGGGGGGGGGGAGTTTGATTTCCAAGCCAAATAGCTGTAACCTTAATGACAGCTCAGGTTTTGAAAGAGACGTGAAACACACAAGCATGCAGGGATGTAACTGACATCAAATTGTGGAAAGCTTTGCTGAGGCAATTCTGAGGTTGCCAACTGTGTTATTTCTATGATTGTGTTACTCATTTGATATGTTTAGCCAAAAAACTAAAGTTTGAAAACATAGCCTTTTTTTTAAAAGGAAGAAAAAAGGTAGTCTGCTGTAAGACCCTTCCTTTGCCTGGTGCTCTGCCCCTAACAGAGAAACTCTGTTCCAGAAAGTTGGAAACACAAATAAACAAGCCCAGATGGCAGCTCTGGGCAGGGACTGAGGCTGCTCCACTTCGCAGACACTTTGGTTCCTTGTGGAAACTCTGGACACGGTGGCGACTGCAGGGGCAGAATAGATTTTAAACAGAGCTGCATCTCTAATGGTGGGGTACGAAAAAAGAAATTGAGAAACTCGCTTACTGTTAAGATTTCAAAATATTAGTATTTTAACATCTTGTTACAAAGTTATATTTTTATCCTCACAAGTTATACATTTTATCAGTCCCTAGTTTATACTAACTAGATTATCTGGCTGGAGAGTATTCTTTTTTTTCTTAAACACAAATTCATTCTCTTTCCTTTTCTCCCTCTCTCTCTCTCTCTCTCTCTCTCTCTCTCTCTCTCTCTCTCTCTCTCTCAACAGAGCATCTTTGTGCAAGAAGCAAGAGCAACTCATTTTTCTTTGTGAAAAATTGAGCTTGCCAGGAAGCAAAATCCCTTCCAAATACTTATACAAATCTGCACCTATACTTTGGATATGTTTATGTGCCTATATTTAATCTATGGATATGGTTACAAAAACAAATAAGTATCTTTAATATTATTCATTATGTAAGTAAAAAAAAAAGATTGAGATAATGATGATGGTCAGTGATATAGCCAAATAATCAGATGAAATTTTGCTTACTTTAAAAAAATATCATTTGAGAAAATATTTGCAATGTGTGGCTTTTGCAGTGAGGGCTTATTAATTGATTTTTTTCTTTTTAAATTTTTTATTTATCTGCAAGGAGAGAGAGAAGAAGATAGAGAGAGAATATGAATATAGGTGAATCAGGGCCTCCACTCACTGTGAACAAACTCTAGATGTATGTACCACTTTGTGCATCTACCTTTACGTGGGTACTGGGGAATTGATCCCAGGTCATCAAGCTTTGCAGGAAAGTGCCTTAACCTCTAAACCATCTCTCCAGCCCCTTTCTTTCTTTAAATATATATATATATATATATATATATATATATATATATATATATATATATATATATATATATATAATGTTTATTTACTATTTGCAAGAAGAAAGAGTATAGGCACACCAGGACCTCTTGGTGCTTCAACCAAACTCCAGATGCATCTCTCTGTGCATGGGTTCTGGGGAATCGAACCCAGGCCTGCAGGCTTTGCAAGCAAGCACCGTTAACCTCTGAGTCATCTCCTTAGCTTTTTCTTTTATATGGACTAATGTTGGTAAATTTCAGCAAACAACATATTCTCCTTAACTTTGAAACACTCTAGTCATATACAGCTTAGGGTCTGTGCTTTAAGATTTTGATGCACAGCCCACTATAGGATCATAGGACTTCAAGGAGTTTGAAGTTTTTCTGATTATCTCTTTCCAAAATTGTTAGCATCTCAAACAAATTTGTATGAATGCATTCTGTGAATCAATAAAATATACAGCTTTGTTCAAAATTCACTTTGGTGAACTCCCTTTGGTCTTTATCAAAAGCCCTTTTATCTGTGAAAGGAGTGTAATTTCCACTTTCCACTCTAGGTGTTGGGAGAGGGTAACTTACTGTCAAGTGGAGGCATGAGCAGGCACTGACTATAAAGTTATCTCTTTGGTACAACAGGCACCCCGTCTCCTCGTGCTCCATTTCTTGCCAGTTTTCCCACATGGTTTTGGTTTAGATTCTTGTTTGCCTGACTGTTTTGGTCTTGCTTTTGCTTCAAATGCCAGGAATCTGAGAGCCACCAGCCCAGCTCCCCACCCCCTTCCAGATCATTCCCCGCCACTCTCCTCTTATCTCTGGCAGGCACTTGCCTGCCACTCCAGAGTTTACTAGAACGAGTCAGGGTGGATTAAGATATGCCAGCCTTCTGCTTGGCACAGGCAACCCTTTACTGGGATTGCTGGAAGGACCACCATGCACAGAGCAACCGCTGAGGAAACAAAGAGGCCCAGTGACAGCTGTGTGTGCTCACAGACAGCCTGTCTCTCACTCTGCTTCCCTAGTTTTTCCAGAGAGTAAAGTGCAAAGAAGAGGAGACTCTTAAAAATTCTTAGTTCCTGTGATGGTTACAATCATCTGGAGAATTTTATTAATTTCCCATTCGATTCCATCTTTCTGTCTCCATGGTGGCATATGTACTGTAGGAGAATGAAAGGTTGTTTTCATTTTAATGCCAACTGGTTCAAAGTTGTTCGCTCTATTATGAATGAACTCCCTTGTCACTATCTTCATCGACACCTTCAAAGAGTCAAGGAGAAAATCAAATAGCTTGCACCTCAGACTTTTCTCCTTCTCCACCCTTCTAGCTCTCTCCCTGCTGGCTCCCCAGCTCCCCCACCTTCCCCACAATTCTTTTTGGCCTTCTGATAACTACTTGCATCTCCACAAGGAAGATGATATAATGATTAGGCATACAAGGCTCTGATATCACAAAGTCTGTGAGTCATGAATCTCTGCTTTTTCACTGTATCAGTTTCCTTATTCCAACATGGTGATACTAATGGTGCTCACAGATAGCTGTTTTAAGGAGCCTACCTACTTGTAGAGGTGCTTGGTGCTTAGTGAGCACTTAACAAAAGTTACTTGCAGGCTAGAGAGATGGCTCTGCAATTAAGGCACTTGCCTGCAAAGCCTAACTACCGGGGTTCAGTTACCCAGTTCCCATGTAAAGTCAGATACAGAAAGTAGTGCTTGCTTCTGGAATTTCTTTGCAGTTCCTGGAAGCCCTGGCATGCCATTCTCTCTCTCTCTCTCTCTCTCTCTCTCTCTCTCTCTCTCTCTCTCTCTCTCTCTCTCTCTCTCTCTCTCCTTGAAAAATAACTAAAAAATATTTTTTTAAAGTGAGTTGCTATTGTCCCTCCTATAAGAACACCTGTCTCCAAACATCACTTTCTTTCTTTAAATCCAACCCCCACAGGAAATTGGTGAATCTGTTGAGGTCATATATTAATTCCTGCATTTCCCTTCTGATATATGATAATTAATTATTGATTATTTGTAGGTTCATTTCTAGGTTCATATACTGTTTCCTTATCCTGTCCCTAAAAAATGTTTATTTGTACAATCATAGCTTGATCAATGTTGTGTAAACAGTTCCTCTATGCATTTCTTCCCCCCTACACATTTCTGTACTTGGAATTTTAGTGACTATAGAAAAAAATTAATATATAAGTTCTTCTTTCAAAAAATGTAAAGTCTTTTTCATGTAGGCTGAAATTTGCTGAAGATTTATGTCAAGTCTACTGACAGATTTGTGAGATTTCACTGTAGTTTTTATGGGCTGGGGATGTAGCTCAGTGGAAGAGCACTTGCCTAGTATGCATGAGGCCTTAGAGTCAACCCTCAGTCTGTCAAAAATAATTACTAGAGTGTTCGTGGCATGTTGTCCAGATTATCATATAGTAATGATTTCTTTCACCATATTATGATAAGTTGACGAGTCATTTGGAGCTTGCGAATTCTGCTTATCAGTGAAAACAATTTAATGTTTTTATTTATTTATTTGAGAAAGAGAAAGAGGGGGCAGCCAGAGAGTGAGAATAGGTGAATCAGGACCTCTGCCATTGTAAACAAACTCAAATGCATGTGCCATTTTGTGCATCTGGCTTTATGTGGGTACTAGGGAATTGAATGGGAGCTGGCAGGTTTTGCAAGCAAGTGCCTTTAACTTCTGAGCCATCACTCAAGCCCTATCAGTGAAAGATTAGTTTTAAATTTAATTAAATTTAATTTGAAGTTACCTTCAAATTTATTATAGTATATCTATATATGTGTGTTTGTGAGAGTGTGTAATGTGTATACATAAGTACTGTACAATGAAAAGCTTAATTAACTCTTCAAATGATGCAAAAAAATTGGTTTACCTAGGAAACAATCTTGATGACAAAATCCTTAAGGACTTTTCTAGCATTTTTAGCTCTACCAGTAACAAGGGTTTTTATAACACCCACACTTGCCAGAAGCATGTATGCTACCTTGCTTATTTGAATTTCTATTAGAATTATGTAAAATATATTGAGCAAAAATGTTGCTAGTTTCTGTCTTGCTTCATTATTAGACAAAACAAAGATTTGTTATGATCATCACTAACAGCAATAAAACATGTGTATACTATAGAAAACACTGCTCTCCGGGAAGCAGGAAAAGGAATAAGAGTTTCTGCCCTCCAGCACTGTCTTTCTTCTTTTCTTCCATTCTTTCTTGCTTGCTTGTTTTGTTTTTCTTTCTTTCTGTTAAACAGAACAGGACCATGAGCTCCTCAAGGGCAGAAACTACATCATGTCCAACTCTGTACCCCTTGTGACTCGATGCATTTGTCCAATGGTTGAATAAGTGAACGAATGAAGGAAAGAATGAAAGAAAAGTCATAACACACTGGAGGAATGATACATTATGAGAAGGACCAGAAAAAGGAGAGATCAAGTTAGACCTTCACCTGAGCCTTGAAGAAAACAGTTGGACTTCGAGAGGGGGAAAGAGATGAAGAGGTTGAAGCTGGTCAGGAGCAGCAGCAGAGCAGTGAGCTAAGGGAGGCTTATTCAGAAGTGCAAGATCCTGTCAGAGAGAGAAGGAGACAGAAGAAGGGAAGGGAAGGGAGCGAGATAAATGGAATAAGGGTCCAGATTAATTTTCTCTAACTATATAAATATTGTAAGTTCTTGGACAGTTCCCTAAGCAGTCAAATGATTATTTAATGTTAAAGTGCTACATGAAGGGGCTGGAGAGATGACTCAGTGTTTAAGGCACTTGCCTGCAAAGCCTAACTACCTGAGTTCAAGTCCCCAGTACCCAGGGTGACACATTCATCTGGAGTTCATTTGCAGCAGGTGGAGGCCCTTGTGTCGTACCCATTCTCTGTCTCTCTTCTCTCTCTCTCTCTCTCTCTCTCTCTCTCTCTCTCTCTGCTTACAAATAAAAAAACTAAAAAATTTTTTAATGTGCTACTTGAAAAGAAATTAATAATAGGGCTGGAGAAATTGCTCAGTGGTTAAGGCACTTGCCTCCAGTGCCTAAGGCTCCAGGTTCAGTTCCCCAGTACCCACATAAGCCAGACCCACAAGGTGGTGAAAAAGAAGTTAATAATAAAAATGACAGCCTCTACCTAAGCATCAATATAACCCTATTCTTCCTTGTTTCTATGTGAAAAATAAAACATGAGTTGTTCCCATACGTTTGAAATGATGAGAAAGTTTGGCTGAGGAAACCAACAAAATCTCACAAGTCCAGACTATTGTGGGAAAGAATTCCATTCTGAACTGGGAGAGGAAGGGATATCTAATAATAGCATTCAGTTGGCCACTTTTTTAAAAATGTCAGTGATGTGACACACACACACACACACACACACACACACACACACACACACACACACTCCTGTCAGCTCTTTCCTCGTTCTTAATTTCCTACCTTATATCTGGGTGGACATTTATTCCGGTTTTCGGTGAGCACTTTCTGAGCACCTTCTGGGATAGAAGACAAGGAAAATCCTCGTCACTGCCCTCTAGCAACCTATGTCCTAGTGACAGAAGCTGGGACATAAACACAGCTCCGAGGTGAGCGCCAGGCCTGTGTTCTCTGACAGGAATGATAGGGCTCAGAAAGACACCTTAGCAGAACTTCCACCTCATCGAAGATGTCAAGAATGAGTGGAACTTGGACAAAGGTTTATATCATATCCAGAACATTTAAATTATCACTGGAATCAACAAGGAAAGGACAATCCAATGAAAAATGGACAAGGACCCTGGACAGATCAAAACAGGAAATCCAAATGGGCCAAAGAAAGGAAACTGGGACCTCATCAGTGAGCCAAAAAGTGTGGGTTAAAATCACATGAAGCCAGGAGTCGTGATGCACCCCATCAATCCCAGCAATTAAGAGGTAGAAGGAGGATCACCATGAGTTCGAGGCCACCCTAAGATTACATAGTGAATTCCAGGTCAGCCTGGGCTAGAGCGAGTCCCTACCTCAAAAAACCAAAAAAATTTAAAAACACAGTGAGATACCACTACAAATCACGCAAAATAACTGAAATTGAAAGAGTCTCAACAGATGTCAGAAAATTTGGGGGAAAACAAGAAAGTTTGTCATTTTCTACCTAGCTGAAGATGCCCCCCAAAAAATGTGCAATGTGACCATGAGGTGCCTACAAGGATGTCCACAGAAGTGCTGTTTAACATAAAAGTGTGAGCAATCCAGAGCTCTAAAAACAAGAGAAGAGAAAAAAAATGTGGGGTGCTCACACAAGGGACCAACCACTGTCCTGCAGAAGGAGCAGATGGTGAGTATGCTAGACTTCGTGAGCCTCTCCTTAAGTGCTCCCCCCCACACTAGACTACAGTGAAAACAGAACTGTACATCACAGTAACAACACAGTAATAACACAGCTCTGGCAGTGCTCACACATGATGCTGAGGGAAGACACACACCGAGTAGACACCATACAATCCCGTTTCCATAAAGCCCAGCACACTGGGCTGCCAGTGTAGCTCCACGGATCTCGCTCTGATCCCCAGCCGGGCATTGCCAGCCTGCTGAACTGTGGTGTGAGGGCCACGTCCTCGGGTAATGCCCTAGAGGAAGGGGGTGCCACAGAAGTCAAAGGAGCACCTTAAAAGGAGGAGCTGTGACTGGAAGGGGTGAAATGGATAAGCTCTGGAGTATGGGTGACTTTCTCATTTTGGAATGGATAGAGTTACCCAAGTGTTGGGAGCTCTAAGTAGGGTTTATGCTTTTTCCTTTCACATGTTACATTCACCTCCCAATCCCACGTCACCCCACAAAACAACAAGTTAAAAGGAAAGGCTGGGGGCTGGAGAGATGGCTCAGCGGTTAAGGCACTTGCCTCCAGTGCCTAAAGCCCTGGGTTCAATTCCCCAGTACCCACATAAGCCAGATCCACAAGGTGGTGGCCCTGGTTCTCTCTCTCTCTATCTATCTATCTCTATCTATCTATCTATCTATCTATCTATCTATCTATCTATCTATCTCTATCTATCTATCTCTCTCTCCTTGAAATGGAATAAATAAAATATTTTTTAAAAAAGGAAAGACTGAGGAGGAGGTGATGGAACTAAAGAAAACAAGGTCAAAAGACAAGATAGACAAAGGCCAGAGGCGAGAGAAAATCGTGTGATCTCTCTGGAAACTGCATATAAAACAGAAGGGTAGGGACCCAGCATAGGAGGGAAGAAGCCGAGAAACACAGGTGGCAGGATTTTGAAACTACCATAAATCAATGTGTTGTGTATGTCTGCAATAATGAATTTTAGAATTCACTAGTTTGGTTTTGTGTGTGTATGTGTGTGGCATGCATGTTCATGTGTGTATAGGTATACACGCATGGGCACTTGCAAATATAGGCCAGAGATGGATGTCGAGTGTTGACTCAATCATTCTCAACCTTGGGTTTTTGTGGGGGGTTTTGTTTTGTTTTTTGAGACAGTGTCTCTCTCTAAACCTGAGACTCACCTGTCTGGCTAGACTACCTGGCCAGCAAGTCCCAGGGATATTGCCCTCTCCCCATCCCCAGCACTGTGATTGCAGGCACACACCACCATGCCCAGCCTTTTGCATGGGTGCTGTGGATCTGAACTCAGGTCCTCATGCTTGGGTGGAAAAACCTTTATCCCCTGAGTCATCACTCCAGCCCCAATAGAGTTTTGCTGTAGTTAAAAACTGCAGTTAGGGCTGGAGAGATTGCTTAGCAGTTATGACACTTGTCTGGAAAGCTTAGGACCCTGGTTCAATTCCCCAGTACTCATGTAAAGACAGATGCACAAAGTGGCACATGCATCTGGAGGTCATTTGTAGTATCAGGAAGCCTTGGCACACCCATTCTCTCTCTTTCTCTCTCTCTCTCTCTCTCTCTCTCTCTCTCTCTCAAATAAATAAATAATTTTTAAACTGCAAATAAAAGGTTGGAGTGGCAGCCAATTCCTGTAATCCTAACACTTAGGAGTCTGAGTCAAGATGATCACTTCGAGTTCAAGGCCAGACTGGGCCACAAATTGAAAAGAACATTTATATAGCAGCCTTTGTTCTAGGTTATTTAAAATGTTCCATAATAGAATAAATTCCATACCTCCTTTTAATTGTCATATACTAAATTGCTTAATAGGGGCTGGGGAGATTGCTCAGTGGTTAAGGTGTTTGCCTGCAAAGCAGAAGGACCTGAGTTCGATTCCCCAGTGCCTACGTAAAGCCAGATGCACAAGGTGGTGCATGTGTTTGAGTTCGTTTGTAGTGGCTGGAGGCACTGGCACGCCTGTTCTGTCTTCCTTTTCATTCTCTCTCTCTCTCTCTCTCTCTCTCTCTGATAAATAAATTAAATTGCTTAATAATAATACATCATGGTCTAAATTGTTATCCCATCTCATGTCTAAATTTTCACAAATTCTGAAAGAATATGATCTAAATCAATGCAGTTCTCCTTTCCTGTAAGCAGGGTTCAAGCTCAGCTTCACAGTTTGAACCTCTTTGGCAAAATACCTAATCTCTCTCTCCCTCCATTTCCTCCCCTAAGAACAGTAATAGCTACCTTGTGTGTGAGGTGTTCATATCTGGCATACATTAACCATTTGCTGGGTGAAACACAGAGATTGACAGTCCATGTGCTTTTGAAAGTGTGGTCAAATTTCTGGCTAGTGTTTGCAGAGGTGAGTTGGTGGAAATGAATATGTATAGTTTGAGCTGTGTACATAGCTAAATCATCAGAACATAATTAATCATGTAACAGTTTCTTAGCTTATACTGGAATGTGACTTTCCATAATTTTTTGGTTTGTTGTTGTGAGACAGGGTCACATTCCATAGACCAGGCTGGCCTGGAACTCATGAGATAGCCCATACTGTTCTGAACTCATGGCAATCCTCCTGTCTCAACCTCCCAAATGCAAGGATTACAGACATGTGCCACAACACCCAATGACTTTCTATCTTTAAATGTTGATCTTTGTCTATTCAACTTTTAAAGAAAGGAGAATTTTTTTAATCTATGACTATTTTAGTTTAGAAACTAAAAACAAAGAATGTTGCTTAGCATTCAACATGTTTTCATTTTAACATTAAAAATTCCTTTGCCACACACACACACACACACACACACACACACACACACACACACACACACACACAATTTCTCTCTGCTTGCAAATAAATAAAACTATTTTTTAAAATTCCTTTGCCATGTGTGTAATTTTCAAAATAATTACAAAAATTCTTTCACCAGTTCCTCGTAATAGCCCTGTAAAACATAAAGCCTTTACAAACCATGTTACAAATTTAAAAGCAACCAGCCTCAGCCATTAAGGCTGTAAACAGCACCATTTGTTACTTCTTCCTAAGAACCTAGAAACAACCGCTGGAGAGGGGAGTACAGCCCAGCAAAGGCTTGCAGCTGCCGCTGGTCAATTTATAGTCTAACAGCTCTCACCTCCCCCTTAATTTCCTGGGTTTAAAAGGTAATAAGACCCCTGATGTTATTACCCCAATGGAAGGATATCTAATCAAAGGCTTGACATCAAGGGCTGAGCCTATCATGGAGATGTAATTACTCACTCCGGTGAAAATTCCAGACGGTGCATATATAAGGTTGTGGCTTCCTCACCCACACACCAAATCAGGCTTGAAAATTTAGCAAGTTTCTAACAGCCTTTCAGTCTCCTTTCAGCACAGTTGAAAACACTGAGTAGAGGCGTCCATGAAAAGTCTCCACCTTTCTTCAATGGTGATGGCCTATTTACAGCAAGCCCGGACATCTTCTGTTTACAGGAGAACAACTTGTTCATAGAGGGAGCATTAGCCACCCACCACATCAGCATAAGGAAGAATTACATCTTCTGTGTCATTAGAGAAAGGTGACCCGGGCATGGCGGCACATGCCTACAATCCCAGCCCCTGGGAGGCTGAGGTAGAAAGACTGCTGTGAGTTTAAGGCCAGCCTGAACTACAGAATGGGGTCCAAGTCAGCCTGTGATAGAATGAGATCCTGCCTCTGAAAAAAAGAAAGAAGAAAGGAAAGAAGAGAAAAGAAAAAGAAAAAAGAAAAGAGAAGAGAAAAGAAAAGAAAAGGGAAAAGGAAAAAGAAAAGAAAAGAAAAGAAAAGAAAAGAAAAGAAAAGAAAAAAGAGAGAGTTGAGGCTGCTGGCCTGGACTGGGCAGGCTCTGGTGTGAAGAATCCTGGAGTACCCAGAGCAGAAGTTACAAACCAACACGGCATGGGCTGTAGTCAGCCTTCAGACAGGTCTCTTGTGGACCAGATAGTGTGAACGTATTTGAACTGTCACCTTTTTTAATTGGGAGCTATCACATAAGAATCTAATTGTGGGGTTCCAAGAATTAGACACCACTGATGGTAACACTGATTGCTAGGCTGTTGTGCTCAGGATGAGGGGTCCAGGACTCCTCTAGCACCTCTGTTTTATCAGTCTGGAACCCATCAGGCATTTTGGTCAGGGGTTCAGGGTGAGCAAGAGTCCTGTCATCTTGAGTGTGGGTTAGAAGTCTGAGATCTACAGTATGAGTGAGGGACCCAAAGCAGACCGAGATAACAGTCCTACCTGGAGTTCTGCGGATTAGCTAGGCCTCGTTTCTGGAATGACTCCAAATCCCTTCATTCAACTTTTTCCTAATTTTTTAAAGGTAGCAATTATTTTTCTCTAAAGACAAATTTATCTAAAACTCTTGTCTCAGGGCTGGACCACTGAGCGATGAGCCTATCACTCCTATGTGAGTGTTTGCTTGGTGCCCAGGCTGCACTCCTGTCTTTAGTTACTATTCTGTGAAGTTCATACTGTAACTTACTATTTCTGAGAGGTAAAGTAGCTTGTTCTAAATCACACACCTACTATGTGGATTTAAACCCAGGCAACTTGCTTCCAGAACCTTCCACGCTAAAAGAGAGCCAGTTGTTTGCTGCCTCTCTATCCACAGAGGAGGAGGACCTGGCATCGAGGTAGCCAACAGCTGAATAGCACTCACTACACGTCACTACACACCACGTGCTAAGTACAGGCACCCATTTACCTAAGCATCCTGACAGCCATGTGCAGTGGTTGTATGGTTTGTCTCACTTTGCAGATGAGGAAACGGAGGCACAGGATGAAGCGGCTCAGCAGACAGAGTCTTGGCACAGGTTTTATCCCTAAGCCACTCTTCTTGAGCACCCTGGGCCTCTGTTAGTCCAACCAGCTAAGGCTGCATCCAGTTTTCACATTTAAAGCACCGGCCATGACAATCACCATCTCTCTGCAGGGTGTGAAATTGTATCCAAAAAAGCCCAGACAGGAGAATTCCCATACTTGAAACAATTGAATAATTAATGGAAAGCAGTGAGCCAAAGAAGATATGAATTTATTTTTAATTTTTTGTATTTGATTTTATTCTACTTTATGGCACTGAGGATTGAGCCCAAGGGCTTCACACATGCCAGGCACGCCATATCCCATCCTTTTCTCTATTCTGAGACGGGTACTTGTTAAGTTGACCAGGCTGGCCTTGAACTCACTCTGAGACCCATGAAGACTTTGGGCTTGCAATCCTCCTGCCTCAGCTTCCAAGTAAGCAGGATTGCAAGCCTGAGTTTTTAGACTTTTTTCCTTTATTGATTGTGAACTTTATGAATATATTAGTCATTTTGCCATCGGGTTATACTCATGTGTTCCTTCTCCCCGCCCCCATTCCACCTCAGTGGGGTTATTGGTGTTTACTGTGGGGTCATGAACGCACCAGTCACACTCTGTGGGGTAGACAAAGTGCCCAGATATTCCCTCAATCCTGTGTGTCTTATGATCCTTCTCCCACTCTCCGGCAATGTGCCCTGAGCCTTGGAACGTAGGTTGTAAGTCTCCCTGAGGGTTTAGCTCTCGGCAGAGGATATATTTAAATGTGTGCTAGTATTGACATACAATATCGTTTTCTGGATGTTTTAGTGCATAATTTGTCTTGAAGCTCCCTTTTGTGTGTATGCTTCCTGCAGGAACTTGTCTTTCGCGCAACACAGAGCCTCGCTTTACTAAGCAGTGTGCAAGAGGACAGGGATTAAACCTGAAAAGATAGATTTTTCCCCCCTGTGGATACAGAATTTCTCTGATATCAACACAGATGGAGTGAGTGTTCCTCAGAAATACAGTCTGTGTTCAAACAGAAACTTCTTTAAGCATCAGTTTTATTGTGATCTTTATCTTCTTGGTGATTACTTTTTTGTTTTGTTTTGAGGTAGGGTCTCAATCTAACCCAGGCTAACCTGGAATTCAGTCTCAGACTGGCCTTGAACTCACAGCTATTCTCCTGCCTCTGCCTCCCGAGTGCTGGGATTAAAGGCGTGTGCCACCGTGCCTGGCTCTTGGTGATTACTTTTTTTATATCTTTATTATTCAAAATTAGATACATTTTATGGGCAAATATTGTGTTGGTATCTCATTGTCCTCCTCCCTGTCCCCAACACACTGGGTATCCTCCTTGGTGGGCATGCTGGATCAACCTATGGGGTAGGGGGTTATAGATAGCACAGGAGGCAGCCAGGTTCCCTGCCCCTTTGTGTGTTGTTGCTGAGGGGGGCAATGTCTCTGGATATTCTCCCCACCATGGCTCTTACACTTTTTCCGCCCCCTCTTCCACTTAGTTCCCTGAGTCATAGTAGGTGAGTTTTAAGACTGTTTTATTGCTGAGATCTTAAGGGACTCTGTACTTCTGCTTTGGGATGTGTTGGAAATCCATGTCTGTCCCATTGACTTATCCTGGGTTGACTGATGGCTGTGGTTATAGGTCTCTCAAGGGTATCCTTCAGGGTCTACACAATAGGCCTGTGATGGTTCACCTCTTTCCACGGTGTCAGCCATCTGCCTGTGACTCATTTGTGGGGTTGGAATGACCATGGCTCTCTCACTGCCTTCTACAAAATATTAAGTCTCCATCAGAGAGTGAGATCAGTATAGGTTAAATGAGATACACATTTCTTTTTAGTCCAGGCTGACCTGGAATTTACTCTGTAGTCTCAGGGTGGCCTTGAACTCACAGTAATCCTCCTACCTCTGCCTCCCGAGTGCTGGGATTAAAGGCATGCACCACCACACCCTGAGATACACATTTCTAATAATTTGATAAGATTCTATTGGGATTAGCCTCTCTGTAGTTGTCTGGTAATGGGAATTTCTCCTTGGAGTCCAAGTTTTTTGGTTCCCATAGGGTTTTGGGCTGGGTCCCAATTCCAGTTAAGGGTTCATTGTCACTGAGTGGATTTCTTGGCCAATTTGAAAGCTGTTGTTAACCCCTCCCCCCCCCCGTTATGGCACAAGTGATATTTATTCTTGGCTCACTGATCTCTTCCAGAGGGGAGTGTGTTCAGCCTTCTTATGGTAACAGTCTGTGTTTTATATCAGTGGTTTCCGCTTTCTCCAACTATCATTGACCAATTTCCCCTGGCAGTTTATGCAGCGCCTTCCAGCAGTGTACTAGCTACCATTTAGGGGCTGGTTACAATTCTGGACTTCACAGGGTCTCTCGGTGCTGATCGATGACTTTCTGTGGTTTCTTCAGCAATAGGGTCTTACCTTTGGCCTGGGGTGGGTATTCAATAGCTTTGACAGAATCCTGTATTGTTTTAGGGACCTTGTAGGTCTCTTTGATCAAAAGCTCAGTGTGGGAAGGAACCCATGACTGGGACTGGGAGTTGCAGGTCTGATAATTTTTCATGGGGTTAGGCTTCCTCCCCTTCTATTCACAGCCCCTCTTACCAGGTGATGCCCATTTCTTCCTCGAGAGCTAACTGTATGAAAGTAACGATTTTATGATTTCAATTCATTATTGATTTAGCATATTGTATAAGTCCTCCCCCCCCCATTCCTTCTACTTCTTTAACGGCCTCTCATCTCCCCTGACAGGTTAGCTTAGAGTTTAAGCTTAACCTGGTTAGGAACTGCATATGAGGGAGAATATGTGGTGTTTGACTCTGTTCTTTTGGGAGTTCACTAAGTAATATCTGCTCCAAGTCTGCCCACTTTTCTTTAAATTTCATTATGTCATTTTTTTCCTTTCTGCTGAGTAGAATTCCATCATGTAAATGTACCACATTTTTGATATCCATTCTCCAAGGATGGGCATTTGGGTTGATTCCAATTCTTGGCAATTATGAATTGAGCTGTAATAAACATGAATGAGCAAATGTCTCTGTGCTGAGGTGTGACATCTTGAGGGTAGATGCCTAGTAGAGGGATAGTTGGTGTCATGGTTTGATCCAGGGGTCTCCTACAAACAAATGAATGTGTTCTGATAGATCGATCCTTAGCTGATGGCAGTTTGGGTTTTACAACCTCGATGAAGCTGTGTTGTCAGGGGCAGGCTTATGGGGTTATAAACCAGCTTCCCCTTGCCAGAGTTTGGCACACCTTCCTGCTGCTATTTCCAGTGCTGTGGCAGAGGTGATGTCCAGCCCTCTGCTCATGCCATCATTTTCCCTGCCAGGATGGAGTCTTCCCTCGGGTCCATAAGCCAAATAAACCCATTCCTCCACAAGCCACTTTTGTTTGGGTTCTTTCTGCGCAGCAACTAGAAAGCTGACCACAACAGTTG
>PVHP010028494.1:0-23153 GCA_004024765.1 Zapus hudsonius | reverse complement strand
GGAGGAGGATTTCCAACTAACTGGGGACAGGGAAGAGGGAAATAGGGGAACTGGAGACATCAACACATTATTCCCTTATTAAGTGTATCTAATTATGGATAAAAAAAATCTGCTGGAGCTGATTGATGAGATTAGCCAAGTTGTTGGATACTAGATCAACATACAAAAATTTTATGTTTTTATACCTTAGACACTCACAAAGGAAATGAAAATAATTTAATTCATGATAGCATTAAACAGGATGAAACACTTCGGAATAAATTTATTTATTCTAGGAAGGTGCAAGACTTATACAATGAAAACTATAAAACAACCCCTGGCGAGCACATGCACGTACATTCTCTCTCTCTCTCTCTCTCTCTCTCTCTCTCTCTCTCTCTCTCTCTCTCTCTCTCTAGCACACACACACATACACACACACATATATATATATATTAAAAAATAAAACTATAAAACACCTATGAAAGAAATGAAAGAAAACCCAAATGAACAGAAAGATATTCACAGAGCTGAGGATCTAATGATTTGATGGTGGCAAATGTCCCCAACTTGTCCTTTGAGCTCAATGCCATCCCAGTGACAATCCCAACAGCCTTAAAAAAATTTTTTTTGTGTGTGTATGCTACAACATGTGTGTGGAGTCAGAGGATGACCTCAGGGTGTTGGGCTCCTTCCACCTTGCTTGTTGTTGGCCTTTGGGAAGGCCACATTAGCTAGCCTGTGAGTTTTGTCATTCTCCTGAATCTGCCTCCATTGCCATAGTTGTGCTGGGGTTCGAGATGTGTGCACCACTGCACATCTGGCTTTGTACGGGTGCCGGGGATCTGAACTCTGGTCAGTGGGTTTGTGCAGCAAGAGCCTTGTTGTAGTCAACTTTCTAGTTGCTGCGCAGAAAGAACCCAAACAAAAGCGGCTTGTGGAGGAATGGGTTTATTTGGCTTACAGACTTGAGGGGAGACTCCATCCTGGCAGGGAAAACGATGGCATGAGCAGAGGGTGGACATCACCTCTGCCACAGCAATGGAAATAGCAGCAGGAAGGTGTGCCAAATACTGGCAAGGGGAAGCTGGCTTATAACCCCAAAAGCCCGCGCCTACAACACAGCTCTAGTGAGGTTTTAATTCCTGAATTGCCATCAGCTGAGGATCAATCTATCCGAACACATTCATTTGTTTGTGGGGGATACCTGGATCAAACCATGACAAGCCTTTAACCCTGAGTCCCCTCCCTAGCCCCCAACAGCCTTCTTTGTCCACATAGAAAAACGGATTCTATAATTCATATGGAATCTTAAGGAACTATAAAGAGCCAAAACAATCTAGAAGTCAATTTCAACCCCCACGAAGTGCTCGTAACCATGACAATGTGGGGCTGACACGAGGACAGACAGACACATTGACAGAGGGAACAACATGGAGATTTGGAAGCTCAAGCACACACTGCTGATTCTCACCAGGAGTATGGGACTCAGTGGGGAAATCCTATTCTTTCCAACAAGCAGTGCTTGAACAACTGGATATCCACATGCAAAAAACTTAATTTGGATCACTACTTCACATCACATACAAAAGCAAACTCAAAATAGACCCAACACCTAAATATAACAGCTCATACAATAGAATCTGGAAGAGAAAATATAAGCACAAGTCTTCATGATCTTAGATGAGACAATGATTTCTTAGCTTTGATATCTAAATAGTAAACACCCAAAGGAAAAAAACAGATAAATTGGACTTCATCAAAATTAAAGTGTGCTGGGCATAGCGCATGTCTTTAACCCCTGCTCTGGGGAGACAGAGGTAGGAGGATCACTATGAGTTCGAGGCCAGCCTGGGACTAGAGAGTGAGTTCCAAGTCAGCCTGGGCTACAGCGAGACCCTACCTCAAATAACTTAAAAAATTAAAGTGTAAAGAGAACTCCCAGAATGGTAGAAGGTATTTGCACATTATATATCTGATAAGGGTCCAATTCACAGACTATCTGAGGAACTCAAGAATAAAAAGACAACAAATTCACTAACAACGCACTGTAGCTCTGAGTAACATTTCTCCAGAGGAGACTTGCGTGGCCAGGAGCACACACAGCTTCTCTTCACATAAGACGGCTGTTCTCATCAAAACCACAAGATGCCACTTCACACCCACCAGGATGGCTATCATGAGAAAGGCAGATACCCAGCAAACCTGACAACAAAGGGGACACCCAAGCTCTTACATTGCTGGTGGGAATGTAAAATGGTGCAGGTATCATGGAAAACTGGCAAGTCTCAAAATTAATGTGAAACTTAAAGTTACCATATGACCAGAAATTCTACTCCTAGATATTTAAGAGAACTTAAATCATATGCTCCCACAAAAAATTTACACATAAATACTCAGCAGTATTTCTCATACTAGTCAAACACTGAAAACAACCCAAACACCTATCAACTGATGGACGGACAAACACACAGTAGTTGAGTCATACAATGGAATATTATTTAGCCATAAAAGGAACAAAATACCAATACATGGAGGAACCTTAAATGTGTTATACCAAACAAAATATACCAGTTACAAAAGACCACATATTACGTGTTTTCATTAATGAAATGCCCACAATTGGTGGCTCCATAGAGACAGAAAGGAAAGGGAACAAGAGAGGTCAGAGGTCAAAGGAACAAGGTTTCTGTGTGGGGTGATGAAAATCTTGTGGGATCTCATAAAGGTGGCGATTGTATGCCTTATGAATGTGCTAAAGCCTGCTAAAGTGTACTGTGAATTTAAAACTGTGACATTTAAATTTATTTATGCATGTGTGTGTGTGTGGGGGGGGTGTTATGTGTGTGTGTAGTGTGGGCCTGTATGCCGTGTTGTGTGTGTGGTGTGGGCCTGCATGCCATGATGTGTGTATGTGTGTGTGGTGTGGGCTTGCATCCGTGGTGTATGTGTGTGTATGTGTATGTGTGTGTATGTGTGTGGTGTGGGCCTGCATGCCATGATGTCTGTGTGTAGGTCACAGGACAACTCTGAGGTGTCTGTGCTCCATCTTGCCACTGTCAACAAATGTCAGGCTAGCGGCTCCCATGGGCTTGGGCTTGCCTGGCTCCACCTCCCATTGTTGTGGGTGCATTGGAATCACAGATGCCTGTGCCACTTTGTATGGATGCTAGGGAATTGAATCCCAGCCTGGCAGGCTTTGTAAGCAACCGCCTTTAACTGCTGAGCCATATCCCAGTCTAAAACTATGAATTATGCTATGTCAAATTACATCTCACAAAGCAAGAATAAAAAAAAAATGCAAGCCTCTGTGCCTGTAGGTTGTGAACGGCTGGGGGCTCCTTTCCTGGGACGCTGTGATAACAGCCACCACCATCAATCACTGTCATGAGTGAATCTGGAGTGGTCTCCCAAGGCCTGTGTGCTAAAGCCTGGTCTCTGCCTGTGGTGCTATTGGGACTTGGCAAGTCATATAGGAAGTGTGGCCCAATGGAAGGAAGTTAGATAATTGGGGGAGTGCCCCTGACCTGGAAGCTTCTGCTCTGTCTCTTCACTTCCTGGCCCCCATGAGTTGAACAGTCCTCTCTCCACATGCTCCCACCATGATGTACTACTGTGTCTACAGAACCAAAGCAACAAGAGCCAAGTGGCCCTGAATCGAAAACTCCGAAACTGTGAGCTAAAGCAAACCTTCCCTGATCTTAATGTGATTTATCTCAGGTATCAGTTGCAGTGATGGGATTGACACAGCCACCACAAACCTTCACTCATCACCCTGCTGTGGTTGTGTGCCAACTGTAGCTCTGCCTAGTGGCAGCCCACCTCTGGGGTGTCAGATAATGGTGTTCCTGACCTGGAGACACGCAAGCCTGCAAGACATGTACAGAGCATTTAGGAGCCTGTCCCATAGATCTCCTAACAAGACTGCTCAAAGGCTGGGCTCATGGAGTGTGAAAGCCCTTTCTGAGGCAGTGAGACCATGGAGAATGACACGCAATCCCTCGTCCCCCTCTGTTCTCAGGAGCTCACATTCTATTCTGAGGCACAATTTGTTACAGCAACAAAAAGCTGGATGAGATATTCTGTGATAGTCATTATGGTTGGCCAGCCACGCCTGGTTCTTCCTTATCTTCTGGGCACACAGTCGAACTGCTCTTGTCTGCCCCACTGAATTCATGGACACAGGTCACATTTTGGATGATGAAAGATGAGTTGTAATGATAAGAGACAGATTGGGATGGAAACTTTAAAAGCCAATATTCACATCTTGACATACATACTCTCTCCCTTTATACAAAAATTTCCCCAGAAGACACACTGGGTTCCAGAAGGAGGACGCCATAGGGGGAAAAATCAAGTTGATCCTCAATAGGCAGGTACTGTGCTGAGTAACAAGCCTCCATTGCTTCAATCTACTGAGGATTTTTTTTTGTTACATAGTAAAACTCAGCACATGCTTACTAATACATGTTTTTTTCTGTCTTTTGCCCTCTGTTGTGGCTTGAATGTAAAATGTCCCCTATAAGCTCACCTGTTTGTCCCTAGCTGGTGGCACTGTTTGGGAAGGTTGTGGAACCTTTAGGAGATGGAACCTTCTAGAGGAAGGCCCCATTTTCTGTTCACTCTCTTCTTCCTGACTGTGGTAATGTGATGTTGGCTTCCTGCCATCATGCCTTCCCTTTGTGAAACTTCACCTTGGAACTGTAAGCCAAATTAAGCCCCTTTCCTTCTATAAATTGCTTCAGGTTGAACATTTGCTCACAGCAATAAGAAAATAGCTGATACACCTTCTGAGATATATAATTCCAAACTCAGTCCTGAATCATACTTTGGAAGATCATGCCAGGATCTCAGTACAATAACCCAAACATGAAGTCAGGACTCTGTAGTCAAGAGCCCACAAACAGGGGACTACTGTTCACAATCTACTTAGTGTGTGTGTCTCTCACAGATTCAACCACAGAGCTAGCAGTAGTGGCCTGGTAACATGGGCAGGAATGGATTGTCTGATCTCACCCAGACTGTAGTCCTAAGGGAGAGGATGCAGAGCATAGCACACTGTTGGCACCACATAATGCCAATGGGCACCCGTTGGCATGCCATCTATAGCAGGGTGTGTTGCTTAGAATTCCTCTTCCCACTAAAAGATGGAAAATCACTTTTGAAACATTGTTTTTATTTTTTTGAGACAAGGTCTCATGTAGCTCAGGATGGCCTTGGATGTGTTATGTAGTTGAAAACAATCATGAACTTTTGATTCTCCTGTCTCCACGTCTTGAGTGTTGGACTACAGGCATAGGCCACCACACCCAGGGCTTTGTGCATGCTAGGTAAACACTCTACCTCAACTGAGCTCCATCCCAAGACTAGGAAGATAGTCTTTATGGGGATAACAGCCTGTGATTCTGCCGACACTGATATATTGGCTTGGGGGAAAAGGATTTTTTTTTCAGTGAACACAGCCTCAAGAGCCGGAATGACCTTAAGACAAACACAGCATTTAGTGATGCAGGGATTTCACATAACAGGATAGGGAAAGATGGAGGGTTGCCTTCTCCCTTGGGCTCTTGCGCTGTGGCCTGCAGCACCTCTAACCACCGACAGTATCTCCCAGGAGCCCAGAGACTAGCAAGGAAGAGGACAGGAACAGCCACCTCCCACCTATCCAAGATGCCTCCCCATTGGAGATTCCCAGAAACACAGCTATGGCTGGCAGAGCTTGTGTCCACGCCCAGGGCCCAGGCACATCTGTACCCACAGTGCTGATGTCAAGGCTGAGCTGGGCTCCGTGCCAGAGGCGAATGTCTGTGGACACCCTTAAAATGTCTCTTTGGAATCTCATTCCAATTAAATCTCCCCTCAAGTTCTCATTTTAATAACTTAATCTGGAATTTACATCTTGCCTCCTCTCCCAAAGGGCCAGAGGCAGCTCACAATAAAAGTCCAAACACAACAGGCTGGTTGAACATAAAGAGCAGTGATCAGAAGGTGAGATGCTTCTCCAGGAACCCCAGATAAGATGGAGGTGGAGGTGGAGGGTTGGATTTGGCTTTGACTTACTGGCAGCCATGGTTAAGAAATCAGAGTGGCTTCTCTGTTTAGACAGGAAGGAAGTGGAGACAAATTCATTGGTGAACACAGCCCCTTTCCTGGGATTCAGTGTTCGTTGGATTTACAGGGGGACCCTTATCTCGGGGGCACGGTCACCAGCAGAGACACAGTCCTTTCCAGAGATACCAAATCTTCCTTCCATGGTGGCAGCAGCCCCAGAAATAGACCGTCGACAAAAGGTGAGGGTGTGACAGTCAATCTAACGGCAGAAACATTTCTTCGAGAAGCCGGCTTACTGGGCCCAGACAGATGGTTTGAACTTGGACATATGGAGGCATGGGGAGAGAGTTCCAGGTGGTGGGAACCATTTACACAATAAATATTTACAGAGCACTTGCTTTGAGCCAGGCCCTGACAGTGGGTGCTGGGGACACACAGATGGCCTTGGCTTCTGAGGAGGTCACAGTCGAGGGGTGTGCACAGACGGTTGTGACCAGCGTTGTGACTGGAATAAAGGTTACACAGGGTGAGATGGGAGTGGAACAGAGTGTCGAAGTCTGCATGTGTGGTGCCAAGGCTCCTTGGGAGAATGCTCTACGCTGTTTCTCAAAGGTCATACTGGGGTGGGAAGGAGGGTGCTCTGGGTGAAGGGGACAGAGCAAATAGGGAGAGAGTGACACTCTGGCAAAGTAGCAGAAGCACAGGGTAGCTGATGAGGTACAGGGAGGGAGGAAGGGGGAAGGGATTGTGAGAAATGGGGCTGGGAGGCAAATGGTCAAAGGCCTCTGGCCTGAGTTGAGGAGTATAGTTTATTCTCTAGTTAGGGGGTACAGTTAGGAGGACATGATCAGAGCCTCTGATGGTGCAGCCTACCCTGGGGCAACCCAGTTTGGTGAAAAGAATGTTCCTCATCAGGGCTATGGTCTGCTTCCAGCTGGGGTCCCAATCTGACCATTCAGGATACTGTGGGTGATGGTGAGTGACAAAGACCTGTCCCATTATCCAGGGCTGGTGTTTTCAGCAGTGATGACTGCCCCTTGGAGTGTGGCCTTAGCATCAAAAGGTGGGTTGTGAACAGCCCACAGAGCCAGGACCCCAGGTCTAGCACTCTTACCCTTGCTTGGCCATTCCATCTATTTGACAAGGAGAACTGTAGATATGGATGGCTTGGACAGCTGTGTGAAGATATCAGCCTGCCCTAGTGCCTGGCTCCTCCCTACACCCCAGAGCAACTGTGGAGGGGGGAAGAAGGTAAGAGTTAGAATTCTTTAAAACTCCACGTATTTGCCTTTTCTGGTATCTGTTTCCATAGAAACATAACTGCTATAAGCCGCTCATTTCAAAGCCAAGTTTGTCCTGGATTCCGAATCCTTGTTCATCTCAGTGAACACAGAATACAGGGTGGTAAGATCACAAAATATGGAAGGAAGTTTGAAGTGACCCCATGCACCAAACTGCCCATAACTTGATTATCTAGAATGGCTGGGAAGCCACGAACCCAGGGTACAGGAGCTCCTGCAGCATGTGCTTGGCAGCCCATGGGGACCAGCCTCCCACCTCTTCTGTAACTGTGCACTGCACACACACAGCTCCCCTGGGTGACAGGATCCTGAAGAGTCTCTCATTGCAACCAGCCAGGGAAGCAGATGGGGAGGCCTCAGGGAGTGCATTGGGCCTCAGGGTGCTGTGGCAGTGACCCCTGTGGCCTGCCTGAGCAGTTTACATTCAGCGACTAAGAGAGACACCATTTTGGAATGGCCTATGGAGGCACGGACTGCGGCCCAGTATGAAAGCAAGGAACATAATCACCTCTCTGCCCAGGGTCACAGCTGTTTTCATGTCATCAGGGAATTTACTCTGAGAGAAAATCATCTCTAATTATTTTCCTCAGTTGACAAGAAAAATCCTGCATGTGTGTGCACGTGTGAACATGCATACATCCACTGTGTTGATTCCTGGTTGTCACCTTACTTGATCTAAAAGCAGTTCCTGGCACAGCTCATCAAAACTTCCTCCCTGAAGCTCTTCTTTCATTTGGTTTCCAAGACATTGAACTCATAAGGTTTCCTTCCTGCCCTCCTCGGTGACTCCTGCCAGGTGCCCTTTGCTGCCTCACATCTACCTCTGTCCCTGGATTCCGAGCTCCAGTGTGATCCCTGGCCCAGCCCTTGGTTCCTCCTCTGCTTGGTATCTGTGCCTACCCTGTCTTCACCCAGGACTTTTGATGTTGTCATGTGTTGACCCCTCTAAGTTCCCATCTGCAAATCATGATGCTCTCTCCGCTCCAGACCCGCATGTCCAGCACCCTCTCAACCCTCGCTGTGAGCAGTGCAGGTGTTCTGAAAATGTTATTTTCCTTTTTGCTAAAAATCCAAATCATATTTTGCAAACTTTTTTTTAACATCCTTGACAGGTTTATCAACACCTGCTATATCTGAAATACAGAAACAGCCAATTTTTCCACATCAGTCTGCAAAGCAGAGGCAAGGCTGAGATGCCACATTGGAGCTCCGAGTATAGAGTCAGGTTCTGGGACATCTGCCAGCTCTCCCCTTGCTGTGGAGCCCTGTTCCTAGAGGCCTGCTTCAGAGTCTCCCCATGTGGAGACGGCTCACTTTTGACCTTCTGCATATGGACAGTGCCCCTTCTCAACCCCATGAATTATTCTGATTAGCACTTCAGAGTTTTCTTCCCTGGATCCTCTTGTGCTCCTCACCACTCAGCGGTCCCTGAGGCTTTGGGGATTTTGTTTTTCACTGTACCAACTTTCTCTGGGTCTCCACACTCATACCCATCATCAGTGTGCCAATCTCCACCCTCGATCTCTATACAATCTCTGGACCAGTAACTCTTGTGCCCTAGGACCCTGCATCCCACCTTATGGGCCCCTTCACCCAGGATGCCCTCAGGAATCTCAAATATATGACTGGAAATGAGGGCACCATATCCTCTTCTAGGTCCACTCTTTATTCTGTATCCCAACTCAAGGAAGGGACTGCCATCTACCACCTGGGCAGGAATCTAGGCATGACCCTTGCTGCCTCTGTTGCACCTCCCCTAGAGTCACCATGTTTTGTCATATCTACTTCCTGAGTCTCTTCATAACTACTCACTTCTCTCTGACCCTGGTTTAGGTCACTATCAGCTCCTGCCTGAATTATTGCCATCTCTGGTCCTCTAGCCTCACCCTTCCATCTGTTCTCACCCTGCAGAGGGAAAATGTGATCATGACACTCCAAATATTAAATCTCTTTAATTCTGAAGTCTAAACTCTTCTTATTAGAACTCATACAATTGGGCTCTTGCCTATGTCATCCCTCACCCTTCCTATTCCTTCCCCAAAGACACCTTCAACTTTGGCCATCAAAGTATTTCATAGTGTTTTAAAACTTTTTTTTAAAAAGAAAACAAAGGTATACTCATATGTTTTCTGATGAGCTGCTTTATCCTTACTAAGATTAGGAACAAGACAGGGATGTTCCATTTCACCATGCCTATTATTATTATTATTATTATTATTATTATTATTATTGCACTAGAAGTCTTAGCTAATGCAATAAGTCAAGAAAAGGAAACAAAGGCATAGACTGAAAGAAATAAATAAAGGTGTGTTTGTTTGTGGATAGCATTGTTGTCTATGTAGAAAATCCTGAAGAACCAATACAAAGGACTCCAGGACCTGCTGAGCAGTTATAGCTGGGTTGTAGGAAGACTAGGTTAATAACAAATATCAACTGCTGTCACATATACTCAAAACGAACAACTGGAATTTGAAATTAAAAAAAAACTAAGAAAAACTAAGAATCATTTAGATTAGTTCCCAAACTAATGTGGTAGATATGCATGTAAGGAATTATGTACAACAGCTATGTGAGGAACTCTACTCTGATGAAAGAAAACCAAAGAAATTCCAAATAAATGGAGACATGATATTCCATGTTGTGGGCAGGAAGATTCAATATTGTAAGATGTCAGTGTCTCCCAGCTTGATCCAAAGACTTGACACAATGCCAATCAAAATCTCAGCAAGTTACTTTGTGGATATTAGCAAATTGATCCTAAATGTTGCCAGGACAGGCAAAGTACCCAGCAGAACCAACAGGACAGTGATGAACAAAGTTGGAGAGCTGATGCTCTCTGATTTACAGGCTTTTTATAAAACTATAGGATATTGGCAGCCCCAGCTGTGCCTGCGTTTGGACCAGAGTTGCCACACTTGCTCACCTAGAACCTGCCTGAGCCACTGTGAGCAGAGCCACAGGGAGAAAATTCTCCACTAAGCCTGGCCTTGGGCCAGCAGCTGCAGCCACTGGAGCCAGAGCACCCAGAGCCACCCAGCACCCAGCACCCAGCACTCAGCACCCAGCACCCAGCACAGCTGATCTAAACAGCAGATTCACGACCCAGCCAGTCCACAGCCGACTGAGAGAAAGACAGCCTCATACTCAGCTGGGGTGAGACCAGAGGCCATCTCCAGAGGTAACAGGGTCATCTAGAGTTGATTGATGCACCTCTGGTAGGCATTATTACCAGTCTTAATAGGAGGGGTTTTAAAAAGGAAATAGTCACACTTGCTATTTATTGATTCATAGTACTTTGTTGTCTTTGTTGGGGGCAGGGTCTCAGTCCCAGGCTGACCTGGACCCTAGCATAAATCAGAAATCTCACCCTCCCAGTCTACAGGATTAAGGGTGTGAGTTAACACATACATCCTTAGATAAATTTGGCTTTGTTAAGATTATCTGTTTAATCCCCACCCTTGCATAAATACCCTGTGGGGGTTGTGTTTATGTGAATATATTGCCTATTTGCATTTTAGAATTGTATTTTGCCCCACTCAGCCTACTAGAATATTTACACAGCAGGCAACTACAACTCACTGGGTCACCTCTGTGGTCAGTATGGGAGTAATATAAGAGCCACACCTGACACCTTAGGCTCCCACCTTAAGGATATATAACTTCTGATTCACACATTCACACATCTAAGAATACAGCAGATAATTAGAAAACTCAAGCATTGAATAACTCAGGATGCAAAAATATCTACATTATAATACAAGAAATACAAAAAATTAGATAATATAATTGAACCAGAAATTATAAATCCATCAGAAATGACCTTCAAAAGAATGATTATAATGATGTTCAAAGAAATCAAAGAGGAAATCAAATTCCAGGAGAACACAGAAAATCAATTTAAGGAAACAAGGAGGTCAATAGAAGATATAAAGAAACAGAAGCCATAAAGAAATACCAATCAGAAATTCTAGAAATGAAAAACACAGTAAGTCAAACACAAAACTTTGTACAAAGTCTCACCAATAGAATGGACCAAGGAGAGGACAGAATATCTAAACTGGAAGACAAGGTGGCAGAACTGGAACAGTCCAACAAAGAGGACAGACTAATAGGAAGGTATGAATGGGAATTTCAAGACATTCGTGACACTATGAAGAGATCAAACTTAAGAATCCAGGGTATAGTGGAAAGAGAAGAATTTCACTCTCAGGGCATGGTAGGTATTTTCAACAAAATCATAGAAGAGAATTCCCCCACATAGGGAAAGTGATACCAATACAGATACAAGAAGCATTCAGAACATCAAACAGACAAAACCAGGACAAGAACCTCTCCATGCCATGTTATAGTTAAACTATTGAATGTGCAGAGCAAAGAAAATATTTTGAAGGCAGTAAGAGAGAAGCATCAAGTAATCTATAAAGGCAAGCCCATCAGAATAACAGCATATTACTCAACACAAGCCTTAAAAACCAGAAGAGCTTGGGGTAATGTATTCTAAGTTCTGAAAGAAAGCAACTGTCAGTCAACATTATTATATCAGGCAAAGCTCGCCATCACAATTTAAGGAGAAATAAGGACTTTCCACATAAAGACAGGCTATAGGCATATATGTCTACAAAGCCAGCTCTACAAAAATACTTAAAGGGATTCTTCAGACTGAAGAGAAAGAAAAAACCCATACACAAGAAAACAGGGAAAAAACCACATTCAAGTAATAGGTAATAAAAGAGAGTAAAGGAAAAACAGGAAAAACTACAAAAACAAGAAATGGCAAGAATAAATGCACACCTTTCAATAATAACTCTTAACATCAACGACTTCAATACTCTGACAAAAAGACACAGATTTACAGACTGCAATAAAAGGTAGGACCCTTCTGTTTGTTGCCTCCAAGAAATGCACCTCTCCATAAAAGATAGACACTTCCTTAGGATGGAATGATAAAAAACAGTATTTCAAGCACATGGGCATAGGAAACAAGCAGGTATTGCTATCCTAATATCCGACAGGATAGACTTCAAACCACTAGTAGTTAAGGAAGCTAAGGAAGGTCATTACCTATCGATTAAAGGAACTATTCAATGGGAGGACATTTCCATTCTAAATATATATACACCAAACACAGGTGCTCCCAATTTCATTAAACAACCACTACTAGAACTGAGGTCACAGATAACACCAGACACAATTGTAGTGGGAGACTTCAACACCCCACTCTTACCTACTGACAGGTCATCCCCGCAAAAAATAAACAGAAGCATCTGGACTAAATGACACTATAAAACAAATGGACTTAACAGACATCTACAGAATTTTTCATCTAAATACCACAGAATACACATTCTTTTCAGTGGCACATGGAACATTCTCTAAAATAGACCATATGTCTTAACAATTCAGGAAAATTGAAATAATTCCTTGGACTTTATCTGATTACAATGGGATTAAACTATCAAGCAACAGCAAGAAAAACCATAGAACACACACAAACTCATGGAAATTAAACAGTACACTGCTGAATGGTGACTGGGTCATTGAAGAAATCAAGAAGGAAATTAAAAATTCATAGACTCAAATGAAAATGAAAACACAATATATCAGGACCTTTGGGACACAATGAAAGCAGTCCTTAGAGGGAAATTTATAGCTTTAAGTGCCTATATTAAGGCCTTGGAAAAAGAAAAACAAGACAAACCAAAAATCAGCAGATGAGAAGAAATAATAAAACTTAGGGCAGAAATAAATGAAATAGAAACCAAAAGAACATAAAGCTATAGGAATCAAATGTGGTGCTGATGAAAAAAGTAGTCAATACATCACAGTGAAGGACTCGAGAGCCCAGACAGAGCCACACAAATAGTCAATGATCTGCAACAGGGATGTAAGGACACAGAGGAAGGGCGGGCCTTTAACAAATAGTGCCAAACAGTGGGGCATCCAGAGGCACAAAATAAATTTAGACACAGACGTTACCTCTTCATAAAACTTGACTCAGAATGTGTTGTAGATTTAAATGTAAAATCTCAAACCAGGAAACTTCTATACATGAGAGAAAGATGATGAGCTAGATTTCATTAAAATGAAAAACTTTGGCTTTGTGATGCTCTCAGAGGCTATAGGTTATTAAAGGAAAACCCCTGTGCCATGGGGTGAGATAGCTCCCAGTGAATAGTTTGGTCAGGGAAGCCCCTGAGTTCCCCCAAACAATACAGGACGCTGTCACTGCTCTTGACTGTCCACTAGAACTAGATGATAAAACCCTGCTGCTGAAGACATCACATGTGTTGGCTGTGGACACTGAGAAATCAAACTGGAACTGAACTGTGGGCTTTCTGCCTGCTAGGTAGCTGTCACAGAGCTAGAAAGTGTGATGCTGGGGGGGAAAGGTCATCAACAGGCTTACCCTGTGGTGGACTCTGCATCCTGTACAACCAACCAGCCAGGCAAGCTGTGCCCGCTGTATAATAGTGATACCCATTATAAGGGCAGCCAACTAGTTTGTGATCAGACTTGAGGCCCATCCCATGGGAGGGAATTCATGCCTGAGACTGAAACCTAGCCAAATGCCCGTGGCTGATGAGGTCATAGGCCCTAGGAAAGAAGATACTATTCTTGTTTGTCTAAATGAATATGTTCTATCTACCAAACTGCCCTCTAAATATTTATGTTTCTTCTGACCATAGGTTAGTGCTACCCTCACTCAGGAGGCCTACTTGAGGACTTGTTGGCAGTCCATGGTTACTGGGGGAGGAGGAAGCATTTTCTTCAGTGCTATAGACACTGATAATTTCAGTAAATAACCTCCATCCATGTTCAAATAAACAACCCTAATCAAACTCAGTGGGTCTCAAGAAAAAGAGGAGAAAAGAAAAAAAGACGTGGAAGTAGAAGTGGTACTAGTTTTGAAAAAGAAGGGGTTCGGCAGGAAGGGGAGGGGACAAGAAAGGCAATGGGAGGTAAATGAGATCAAAATACACTATATACATGTACAATAATGGTCAATAAAAACACCTTGGCTCTGCGTCAGACAATGTGAAGAGAACTCGATGGCTACTATTGGTGATGTTAACCACTGTTACTGCCTTGCCTGCTGCCACTTACTTGCAGGGTAATAAATGAACTTTTCTTTCTGTTGAAAAACAAAAAAGAATGAGAAGACAAGCTACAGAGTAAGAGAAAATATTTGCAGGGCTGGAGAGATGGCTCAGCGGTTAAGGCACTTGCCTCCAGTGCCTAAAGCCCCGGGTTTAATTCCCCAGGACCCACATAAGCCAGACCCGCAAGGTGGTGGCCCTGGTGCTCTCTCTCTCTCTCTCTCTCTCAAATGAATAAATAAAATATTAAAAAAGAAAGAAAATATTTGCAGAACATGTGTGATAAAGGACTTATCACAAAAATATACAAGGAACTCCTTAAACTTAATAAGAAAACAACCCAATTAAAAGCGGGCAAAAGATATGAACTGACACGTCACTAAAGTTATGTGCAGGTGGTAATAGGCACATGAAAAGTTGTTCAACAGCCCCTGTCATCGGACACTGCAAAAACAAACAAACAAAATGAGGTGATACTGCGGCCTACCTATCAGAACAGCCCAAACCCACACACTGACACCACCAAATGCTGGCAAGGCTGGGGAGCAGCAGAAATGCCCAGTCATTGTTAGGAGAAATGCAAAATGGCACAGCTATGCTGGAAACCGATTTGACAATGTCTTACAAAATTAAACACACTCTTGCTATTCAACCTAGCACTTTTACTCTTTGGTATTTACCAAACGAGCTATAAACCTATGTGCTCACAAAAACCTACCCCCAAATGCTAATAGCAGCTTTATCTGTAATTGCCCTAAGCAGGAAGCAACTAAAATGGCCTGCATTGGTGGAACTAAGGAATAATCCATAGTTGATCACCTGGTGAGTCAGATAAGCTGCCTCTTCCCTGAATGCACCTGCCCCTGCCTGGGGGCCCCTCCCACTTCTTTTGCTTCTACCTCCTTAGTTTGTCTCCACCCTATGCCAGCTCTGCTCCTCACCTAGGGCTCCCCAGCATGCCATCCCATATGGGGTTCAAGTTAGACATGAACTTGTTGCCTTCCCTCCTGCTCTGAAGTTTCCCCAGGGGCAGGACCACAGCTCAGCCACCATAGTCTCTCAGGAGGCCAGCACTGATGCATAGCCGGTTCCCACTACGCATTGGTTATGTTCTGTTGAGTATGTGAAGTCAGCCTGGGCACACAGTCAGGGCTGGAGGGTCAGCATGGAAGCCATGGCTACAGCCAAAGCATCAGCCTGCTTTGAGGGGTGCTGTGTGCCGCCCTGAAAGCGGAAAGGTGGTGAAAGCAGAATTCAGGTCCCCTCTTCCTCTCTGTAGACTGTCCACTGATGTGCAGGCAGGGGACAGGGTGGAAGAAACTGCCCTGGTTGGAATCCATTCTGCGCCACTCACTGGCTGGGGGACCTTGGGCAAGTCACGGAATCTCTGTGCATTTACAGTCTTCTCATCTACAAAGTGGAGAAAATAATAGCTCCTTCCTCAGAGTGCTGTTACAAGGATTAAATTCAACGAGTTCTTACTTGTAAAGCACTTATAACAGTTACTGGCACATGAGAAACGAGATGCTAATGTTTATTACATAAAAATGGAGGAGGACATGGAGTGGGGCTGCCCTGGGGCTTTTCATGTCCTGGAAGCTGTGGGCACTCTTGGCGGGAGAATGTCCTCTGAGGGGCCTTCCTGTCACTTTCCAGCCTTTGGTCTAAAGGTCGTGTGCTGGTTTGCTTTGTGGGCACAGTGCCCCCTACTAGCTGTGGATACCATGACATTAAGGCTGGGCTGCATGAGCTCTTTGTCCCATGGGCGCTGTGCTGGGCAGTAGGGGTGAGCTTAGCTACAGCCCAATCTAGAAAGCTGGCGCTGGGGCAGGTCATGGGCCAGATTCTGAAGGGGAAGGCTCAGGAAGCCAGGGAAGGGTGCAGGCAGAGCAGGTGCTCAGCTCTGATGGGGCCAGTGAACTTGGGGACAAATGGCTTTAGTATTGATGCTCAAGCTATTTACTTGGCAGAGAAACTTCCAGAAGGGGGCAGGGCAAGGCCTTAGTCTGGGATCCTAGGGGATTCAGAGAACCCAGAACAAATCAGAGGGTGTGTGGAAGGTAGGGAAGGACAGAACGGACAATAGGGATTTTTGGTCACTCATCCCTGGTCCAGGCTGTTTCTATAGCTGCGGATCCAGGAAAAATCTCCCCTTGAAGGAGACTGTAGTCACCCCACAGCCTGGACGCATGTTCAACCGCCGCAACACTGCACTTGACAGGGGACCATTGACCAGCTCCGTGGGAAGTGAGAGCCATTGCAGGGGCCAAAACGTTCTGCTACCATGGCAACTGAGCAACAGGGCAAGCCTCAAACCAGAGCAGAAAAGAGGACGGGCCTGAAAGAATTCAAGAGAAATCTCAGCAGGCCCCAGAGGGAAGTAGAGATGCATATCTGGGCCTTGTCATACACAATCAGGGCAGCCCTGGGCAAGACCCTCTCCCCATCGCCATTTCCAGACTCGGCTTTCTTGTCTGTACCCATGGTTTGAAAGTGCTGTCTTGGCAGGTCTAATGTCTCTGTCCAGAGCCATGGAAAGGAGAAGCAATTATGACAGACAGGATGGCAGAGAGGTGAGACCTGTGATGGCAAGCCACAGGTCACGAAGTCCTGAGAGCACCAGGGGTATTTGTTTGAATGGTCTTTGGGGCACATGCTCCCCTGCTTCTGGGGTTTGCTTGCTCTGGCTGAATCCAGGATGCTAGGAGCACCCTCACCTCACCGTAGCTTCAAAGGAGGATGCCCTTCTGTCCACCTGTCCAAGCCCAGGCCTTCAGATTCTGCCTCCTCACTTTGCTGCCCTGCCCCTGGCCTGGGCTCTGAGTCCCCCTCGGTAGGATGTGAAGACATGTCCTTGTTCATTAGCTTCGCTGATCTGTGTCCAACAAAGGTTTGGGGGAGCCCATCCAACTAAAAGAACTGTGCAGGTATTAAAGGCAGGGTAAGATGCGAGGGAGCGTGTGGCCTGGTGGCATTACCACTAACAGGCTAGGTGATCTTGTGTTACTATACAGCCTCTTGGGCTTCCGCTTTCTTTTTCCAGAGAATAGGGTTAAGCACAGCACCAACTTCCCAGAGCTCTTGAAGAGTAGATAACTTACACTGTCAGCTGCCATCATGAGCATCATTATATCACCATCACCGTCACCACCACCACCAACCACCACCACTGTCATCATCATGGCTGCTATCATTACCCAAACTTTCCCCAGCTCATGGCCAGTGACAGCTCTATGGGTTTCTCCTGGTGGGTGACAGGGAATCCCCTGGGCACTGGGTGGGGCCATGCTCTTTCACCCACTGTGCCTGAGCAGTGACCAGGTGTCACCTTGCCTCTGCACAAGCCTATCTGCCTGGGGGACTCTTGCTGCCTCCAGACACAGTATTATGTATTCGTTTGATTATTAGTTACTTGTGAGCATGCACAGGTGTGTTTGTGTGTGTAAATGGGGGGGGGCACGTGCACCAGGGTGTGCCTGTAGAGGTCAGAAGACAACTTCTGGGTTGGTCCTTGCCTGTCCACCTCATTTGAAGTAGAGTTTCTTGTCTGGATTCTTGCTCTGCTGTTCTTCGCTCTTTGCTGTATGCTCTCCCCACTTCTAGGGAATTCTCCTGCCTCTTCCCCCCACTGTCAGCATTAGCAAGCTGGGATTACAGAAGCCAGGCACAGCTTCTGGCTGAAGTAAGTGTATCGCTCATCACCTTCAACATCATATGGTAACTTCCAACTTTAGAGGAGAGCCACGAGACAGTGGAGCTCGTCCTCCGAGGGCTTCCTCAGTGTATGACAGGATACTCCCAAGCAGCTTAATATTTCCCTCATTGTTAGTGTTGGTATTAGGTCGTTCATGACACCTTCCATTGGCCCTTCCTGAAATCACCTGTGCCTCACAGGGAAGGAAGCAGAGTTAAAGAGGGAACCACAGCCTGGCTGTTCAGGTCCTGCCAGGCAATACTACATGCCATGCATGTAGTATTTACTGCTCACCTCCATGCTGTACCTCTCCACCGTCCTCCGCAGGGGGTCCACGGCCTGCCAGCAGATCAGGATGCACAGGTCGATCAGCAGCATGCCCCCCACGATCACCAGCAGCTTCTGGTCTTTGATGATCTGCAGAGGGAAGGAGCAGAGGGGGGCAGATGAGAGAGAGAACGAGAAAGAGAGAGAAGGAGAGAGGAGAGAGAGAGACAGAAACAGAGACAGAGGCCTCAGACAGTCCCAACCCGGCCACACTCCTTTGCTTGGCACTCAAGGCCTTTCCTGAGAGTGTCCAACACACACCCATACTTTGAAGAACTCCCGGTCTGAGGTCGAGGGTGTTTTTCACCCTCTGGGTCTTGGTAGGTACAGGGACTTTTGTCTGTAGCACCCCATTATTTTCTTCCTAGTAAAATTCTCATACTCTTTTGAAGCCCCTCATCAATTGCAACCTCCTCTCTGAAGTCCCTTCTGACTCCCCCAGCACCCTAGTTACTCTCAGAGCACTTGGTTCACATTTATCAAAAATAATCAGTAATAATCATCCATGGAAAAGAAACATAGCTAACGTTTAATGAACACTCACTTTGTGCCTGCCTCTAGGTTTTATAGGCATTGTCTTATGTAAAGGTGGGTACCATTATCATTCCCATTTTACAGATGAAGACACCAAGGGAGGCCTGTGGGGGCCTCTTAGTAACTTGCCTGACATCATAAGCTACTGAGAGGCTCCAAATCTGAACCAGCACCTCCTTTCTCCAGAGCTCACCTCCAAACCTTTACAGTGTCACCAGGTGGCCATCTTAAGTCATGCACCCTTCTTTGGCAGGCAGCCAGCAGGGTTTTGTTTATTTGTGGACCCTCAGCACCTACCAGGGCCTGGCATGTAGTATTTACAAATTCAATAGATTGAAGAGAGAGGAAGGAATATTTCATTTCAGCCCTTTGTTGCAGCCTGGGATATCTTTATGGCTCTGAGAGAATCCTATCCCATTTTATATTGCAGATAGGAAAGGGCCTGAGGACAAACACAGGCAGAGCCAAAGTCCACCTGTATTTCACTCACTGCCTCCTCCAAACCTACGTACACATAAAAGCTAATGCGATGAAGTATTTTTGAAAAAGACTCAGGGAAAAAAATAGGCCAAGCTGCGACAGAAGCTTGGGATATTTCACTAGCTCTGATTTTTAATGATCAAGGCCATTTTAAAAAGAGAAATAGAAACTCAAGAGGCCTCTCTGTGGCCAAATGTGAACAGAACAAGAAGAAAGCGTGGTTGATCAAATCCATGTGAACTACTTTACCTGGGGCTGGGACCTGGGCAAAGTTCCGCCTTTGAAATTTTTGAAGGATCTGGTAAACTTTGCAGAAATCTGGCCTGACTCTTCCCCTACCCCCACCCCATCCTTGAGAACACAGGGAAAAAGGAAAAAATGGCTGAGGAGTCTGGGACTCTGGGGACAGGCAGGAAGAGGCCTCTGCTGAGTGGCCAGGCATGAGTCCCCCTCCCCCTGGGGTCTTTCCCACCTTCCTGATGGTGTGCCTCCAAGCAGCATCTCAGGATTCCATTGCTCTGGCACACGTAGAAGACAATCACCAAGATCTCTCTCTTGTTAAGGTAATAAGGTGAGCTCTTCCCTGGTAAGGCTCAAGGAGGAAATGGGGGGGGTAGCCTAGGGAAGTGGAACTTGGAAGGATTTGGAATCTACTGACTCCAGTTAGAATTCTTGCTGCCTATGTAGTGATGACTTGGGGGAGGGGGAGGCTCATATCTTAGTCTCTGAGGATGGCATAAAGGAACAGTTGTTGGAATTCAAAGACCTTATTTCAGTTTTTGCCAAATTTGATTTTAAGCAAACGGCTTCACTTTGTTGGGTCTCAAGTTTCCTCCTTGATAACTGGGACCACTGACCTCCAAGTTTCCTCGTTGGTATTAGGATGAAGTGAGACAGGGTTTGGGAGGTACCTAGTGCAGGGTCTACTCAGAGCAGATGCTTAAGGAGCAGTAGCTGTTTGGTTACCATTGCTCAGCTTTTGACCATTAGAGATGTAGTGTTTAGTGTAAGGCAGCGCCTTCTAGGGGTGAAGGGTGATATGACACCTCAGCTCTACTAGACATAAGATGATCAACAAGAGATATGTGGTGAGAAAAGGTCCCCAGGAGAAGATAGGACATTTATAATTTCTTGTCTTTTTTATAATTTAATTTATTTTCAAAGAGAGAGAGGCTGAGAATGAGAATTGACACACCAGGGCCTAGTGCCACTGCACATGAATTCTAGACACATGTACCACTCTGCATCTGGCTTTTCATGGGTACTGGGAAATCAAACCCTGGCCTTCAGGCTTTTTAAGAAATTGTCTTTAACTGTTGAGCCATCTCTCTAGCCCTAGAATTTCTTTTTGGTACCACTCCAAAAGGCTGGAATTTGACCAGTGTTTGTGAGTGAATGTAGTTAGTAAGCAGTTATGAATCACAATTTAATTTTAATTGCAAAAATATTTATTGAGGGGCTGGGAGATAGATCAGTGGAGAAATACTTGCGGTGAAAGTGTCAGGACCTGATTTCAGATCCATAAAACCAGAAGCCATAACATATTTCTGTAATCTACAGCACCTATGGGAGTCAGAGACAGGAGAATCCCTGGAAAACTGTGGGCCAGCTAGCCTAGTGAACTCAGTAGCAAACAACGAAGAGACCCTGCCTCAAACAAGGAGACAAGGAACAACACCAAGGTCGTCCTCTGACCTCCCCATGTGTGCATGGCATTCGTGTGCCCACACTTATACCTCAAAACACAAACATGCACCTCTCTCTCTCTCTCTCTCTCTCTCTCTCTCTCTCTCTCTCTCTCTCTCACTCAAATTTTGAGGCAGGATCTTGCTCTAGTCCAAGCTGGCTGGGCTCAAGCTTATGATTCTCCTGCTGGGTGCTGAGATTACAGGACCACGACATCATGTTGGACTCGATGTCAGATTTCTGTCTGATCCTGCCTGAGCTTCTACCTGCTCCAGGCAGCTCCCTTCAAGAGTAGAACAGTGTGGATGGCACCTCTGGGTGCTGCCTTGCACCACCCTGCCATCCTTCCATCACTCACGGGTGGCTGCTCAAAGCTCTCCACCGGCAGTCCTTTGGCCTGAGCCAGGTGATGCTCTAGGGACACCCTTAGCTTCTCTGGTTGCTCACGTTATGTCAGCAATAGAACCAAGTCACATTTGTCCGCTAAAACATCTGCCCCAGAACAGAAGGTCTCCTATGAGTGACTGCTTCATCTCAACACTTCAATTTGGTCCTAGTGAGGCAGAATAAAAGCTGTAATAAGCTTCTCAATTTAAGATTTATGATTGGTCTTTAGAAAAATAGCATCATGCTATGAAAATGCTGAATTTGGAGCATTACATCACCACATGTCAATACTTTCTTTAATGGGCTTCTTTTCCTTAATGACTTTTCAATTGGCCATATGGGATGGAGTTTGAACATGTGTGTTTGGGGAGAGTCTGTCTTCATGGGTGAAGGGCGTGGGGGGGAGTTCGAGAAAGAAGGGTGGGATAAGAAGAATGAAGGGCTGGAGAGGCAGCTTAGTGGGTAAGAGCACTTGCCATGCAAGCGTAAGGGCCTGAGGGGGCCTGATCCACCCTGAATTCAATTCTCCAATACCCATGTAAACAGCTGGGCATGGTCACACATGCCTGTAACTCAGGTCTGTGGGGAGCAGAGGCTTGTTGGTCTCCCATCCTAACTCAAAACAGCAGCTCTGGATTCAGTGAGAGACTCCTCACGGAAACACGTGGATAAGCAACAGAGGAAGACACTTGACACTCCTCTGGTCTCTGCACATGTGTGCACAGGGCATGAGCATCAGTGCATATGCATGCATGCTCCATGCACACACCACATCACGAATACCACACAAGTGTGTGAGAGCGTGCACACACACACACAAGAACAAAATGAAAACAGGCATATGACAGCATGTCTACATTTGTGAAAACCTAATATATGTGTCAATAAAGTATTAAGGGCTCCACAAAAAGTATCCCAACTTCTTTAAGAAAGACCTAACAAAACACGTCAGTTATGTAAGGATAGCTATTGCAAAACTCAATTAATGCGAGAATCCTGGAGGCGTCAGACTCAGAGAGGAGAAGCAGAAGGGGGTGCCGGCTGGGGAAGGGGACAGGGGCTAGTGGTGAACAGGTGTGAGGCTTTAGTTTGGGAAGATGAAGGTGTTTGGAGGTGAATGGTGAAGCTTGTTGGCAACAATATTCATAAAAAATATGGAGCACCCAAGCCTTTGAGGACAAGAATTGGGCACTGATTTTGTCGTGAAAAAAGATTAATGCTGGGGCTGGAGAGATGGCTCAGTGGTTAAGACACTTGCCTGAAAAGTCCAAGGACCTGGGTTCAATTCCCCAGTACCCATGTAAGCCATATGTCAGGTGGTACATGTCTGCAGTTCGTTTGCAGTGCCCAGGTGCAGTCTTTCTCTCTCTTTCTCTCAATTAATAAATATTTTATTGAAGAAACCGCAGAATACCATCGATCTTCATCGAGAGTCCCAGCGAGGTCTGGAATGGTAACCAACCCCCAGATGGCAGTTAGTGAAGGGCTGGAGGGCAATGCACAAGCTGCCAGGGGAAGCTGATTTGCGATAACTGGAGTAAACAGACCATTGGCATGAAACATAGTCTGCGACCATGAATAGGCTGGATATGGTTCCTACTGCGAGAGAACAGCAAA
>PVHP010028493.1:0-23083 GCA_004024765.1 Zapus hudsonius | reverse complement strand
TATCCTGCCACGTTGCTGAAGGCATTAATCACCTTCAAGAGGTTACTGATACTATTCTTTGGGTCTGATATATAAAGGATCATGTCATCTGCAAAGAGGGATAGTTTAATTTCTTCCTTTCCGATTTGTATCCCTTTTATGCCCTTCTCTTGTCTAATCGCTTGGGCTAGAACTTCAAGCACTATGTTAAAGAGCAGTGTTGAAAGATAAAAATAAAAAAAAAAGAGCAGTGTTGAGAGTAGGCAGCCTTGTCTTGTTCCTGAATTGAGTGGGAACTCCTTGAATCGTTCCCCATTGAGAACAATTTGTGCTTTAGGAGTTTTGTAAATTGCCTTTATTGAGTTGAGGTATAGGCCTTCTATGTCTATTCTTTCCAGAGCTTTGAACATGAAGAGGTGTTGAATTTTGTCAAAAGCCTCCGCATCTATTGAGATAACCATGTGGTTTTTGTGTTTGAGCCGATTAATGTGATGTATTACATTTATCGACTTGCGTATGTTGAACCATCCCTGCATCTCTGGGATAAAGCCAACTTGGTCAGGGTGGATAATATTTTTGATGTAGCATTGTATCCGGTTTGCTAGGACTTTGTTTAGGATTTTTGCATCTAAGTTCATCAGAGATATGGGTCTATAGTTCTCTTTTCTTGTTGCATCCTTGCCTGGTTTGGGGATTAGGGCAATGGTAGCTTCATAGAAGGTGTTTGGAAGCCTTCCCTCATTTTCTATGTTTCTAACAAGTTTCAGAAAGAGTGGTTTCAGCTCTGTGATGAAGGCTTGGTAGAATTCAGCTGAGAAACCATCTGGTCCTGGGCTTTTCCTTTTGGGAAGGTTTTTGATTACATCTTCAATCTCTGTGGATGTGATAGGTTTATTTAGTGATTTTATCTGCTCTGGGTTAAGCTTTGGTAGTTGGTAGGTGTCCAAAAACTTGTCCATTTCTTCCAGGTTCTCTAATTTTGTGGAGTAGAGGTTTTGGAAGTATGACCTGATGATTCTTCCAATGTCTTTAGGATCTGTTGTGATCTCACCATTGTCCTTTCTGATTTTGTTGATTTGGGCTTTCTCATTTCTTCATTTGATTAGATTGGCCAGGGGTTTGTTGATCTTATTAACTTTTCAAAGAACCAACTCTTTGATTTATCTATTTTTTAAATTGTTTTCTTTATTTCCAATTCATTAATCTCAGCTCTGATTTTAATTATTTCCTTTTGTCTTGAACTCCTCGGGTTAGCTTTTTCCGTCTGTTCCAATGATCTTAGATGGGTGGTTAGACGATTGATTTGAGACCTCTCTGTCTTTGATATGAAGGCATTTAGTGGGATGAACTTTCCCCTCAAGACTGCCTTCATTGTATCCCATAAGTTCTGATATGATGTATTAATCGTCATCATTTATTACTAGGAAATTCTGAATTTCCTGTTTTATTTGTTGGATGACCCAATCATTTTTGAGGAGTGAGTTATTCAGGCGCCAGTACTTTGTGTATTTTCTGGATCCTGTTCCATTGTTAACTTCTACCTTTAACGCACTATGGTCTGATATGATGCAAGGAACTACATCGATCTTTCTGAATTTGTTTAGGGAAGATTTGTGACATAAGATGTGATCAATTTTAGAAAAAGTCTCATGCACTGCTGAGAAGAATGTATATTTTGTGTCTTTGGGGTAGAACGTTCTGTAAATATCTGTTATCCCCAGCTGGTCAATGGTGTCATTAAGCTCCGTTATGTCCCTGCTGATCTTCTGTTTGGTTGATCTGTCTAGAGCTGTTAGAGATGTATTAAAGTCTCCTACTATGATGGAATTAGAGTCTATTTCTGCTTTATTTTTGAGTAGGGTTTCCTTTATGAACTGTGTTGTGCACCCAAATTTGGTGCATATGTTAATGATGGTGATATTTTTCTGCTGGATCATTCCTTTGATGAGTAAGAAGTGGCCATCATTATCCTTTTTAATTGATTTTGGTGTATAGTCTATTTTGTCAGAGATTAATGTAGCCACACCTGCTTTCTTTTTACTTCCACATGCCTGATAAACTGTTTTCCATCCTTTTACTCTAAGAATATTGCTGTCTTTAGAAGTAAAGTGCGTTTCCTGAAGGCAGCAGATGGAAGGGTCCATTTTTCTGATCCACCCTGCAAGTCTGTGTCTTTTTATAGGGGAGTTAAGTCCATTTAGATTCAGAGATATAACTGTGAGGTTTGCTCTAAGCCCTGCCATGTTGAAGGGTTAATGGAGGTTGGTGTGCGTGCTGCTCTTATTAGCACACTGACTGTGATTGTCATGCCTGATCTCTGGTACTCTTCTGAGGAAGATTTCTTTTTTCTTCTGTGTGGGATATCTCTTGCAGGATCTTCTGAAATTTTGGCTTTGTTTTCAAATAGTCGTAGAGCTGGTTTACTTCATGGAACTCTTTCACTTCTCCATCTATCGTGAGGTATAGCTTTGCTGGGTGTAGTAGTCTAGGTTGAAAGCCATACTTCTTTAGGCCCTGAAAAGCATTATTCTAAGCCCTCCTGGCTTTCATGGTTTCTAATGAGAAGTCTGAGGTAAGTCTGATGGCTCTTCCTTTATAAATTACGGTTTGCTTTCCTCTAGCAGCTTTGAGTATTTTTTCTTTGCTTTCTCTGTTAGGCATCTTAATTAAAATGTGTCTTTGAGACTTCCTCTTCATGTCCTTCTATTTGGAGTCTTCTGGGCCCCTTGAAAGTTGAGTGGGCTTGCTTTCTTGAATAATTCTGTTGAAGATATTTCCTATGCCCTTAGCCTGGGTTTCTTCTCCCTCTGGGATCCCCATGATTCTAATATTTGGCCTCTTTATGGTATCCAATAGATCCCTCAAATTTTGCTCACTTGATTTCTTGAATTTATTGAAACCTATGACATCCTTATTAATTCCTTCTGACTTGTCTTCAACTTCTGATATTCTGTCCTCCAGATTGTCAACTCTGGGACTGATTGATTCAAGGGAGGTTTTTAACATCTCCTTTTCATTATTGGTTTCTGCTATAATTTTGTTTATAGTCTCCAATTCTTTGGTGAGATCCTATTTCCAATCTACTTTTATTTTTGCTTGGGATTCCTGATAATCATTTTTAAGTTTTCTGAAGTCCTCATCAAATTTAATCAATTGATTATCTAGTTCCTCCCTTAGTTGATTAATCTTCAATTCACTTAATGTGTTTCTGAATTCATTCATATTTCTCTCCATTAAATTCAGTCTGGAATCTATGCTTGAGTTAGAAAGCTTCATCTCCTTCATGTCTTTTCTCATAATTTCCATATCAGCCATTAACTGTTTCATATTTGCATTGCAGTTGTGGTCAGGAGTCATATTATTCTCTCTTTGCGATTGTATTTGTGCTGCCTCTACTTCCTTTCCACTTTCCTGTTCCGTAAAGGGACTAGGGGCCCTGGGTTGGGGAGTTCCTTCTTGATTTCTGCCCATGTCCAGGCAGGGGAGTGGGACTCAGGCACCCTGGGGAGTGCTATTCGGCCCACTTTACTTCCTGGCAGTGGCGTGTGATCCCTGGTACTTGTGGAGACAGCCTGTGTCCTCTTTGCAGGTACCCGTCTGAACCTGCCTCTGCCGAGTTTCCCAGGCAGTTGCCTGAGGTCTGGCCCCAGAACCAAGTTAGGTCAGGTTGCCCAAGGATCACGTCTTTCTGTGTATGTGGGGAGGGGGTCATAGAGAGAAGCTTGTCCGAGGAGGTGCTGGAGGGAGGGGACCTCTGCGAGGGGAAGCGGTTCAATTGGAGGCGGCCCCAGGGGACAATGGCGGGAGCTTGGGGTGGGGGAGGGTTCAGGTCTGTGTTTCCCTGAGGAGCAGAGAGCCACTGGGGAACCTTGTGGTGGTCCCGAACCTGGGGAGAGGCTGGGCCTGGGTTCAGTTCCCGCTGCGACTAAGGGCCTGGATCCCAGCCAGAAAATCAAACCTCCATGGGGAGACAGCCCATGCCCTCCTGACCTGCCCGAGGTCTGGCCCTGGAACCGAGCTAGGTCAGGTTGCCCAAGGATAGCGTCTGCCTGTGTAGGGGGGGGGGGTTGTGGAGAGAAGCGCATCCGAGGATCGGGTGCTGGAGGGAGGGGAGCCCTGTGAGGGGAAGCCGGTCAATCGGCGGCCAGCGAGGGGGCAATGGCGGGAGCTTGGGATGGGGGATGGTGCGGCTCTCTGCTCCTCTGCATAGCAGAGAGCCATTGGGGAACCCCGTCTGCGCTGGCTCAGGAGTTGGGGGGAGAGGGAATGCCCGGCTCAGGTCCAGTTGGTGTCCAAAGTTTGGGTCCCAGCTGGAAAATCAAACCTTTAAGGAGAGAGTCCTGGCAACACTGTTACTCGTCCACTATCTTGCTCCGCCCCCAGAATTAAACTTTTCTTTGAGCCATAGGTTAATTTTGATTTCAAGACAAGATCTCACTCTTTATAGTTAGGCTGCCATTGAACTTCTGTCATAGGTTCTTTTTTTGTTTTGTTTTGTTTTGTTTTGTTTTGTGTGTGATGCTGGGGATTAAACCTAGGCCCTATGCATACTAAAGCACTCTACCACTTAACCACATCTTCTTGAACTTTTTTTTTTCTTTATTAAGCAGAGAGCGAGAGCAAGAGAGATAGCACCAGGGCCACCACCTTGTGGGTCTGGTTTATGTGGGTACTGGGGAATTGAACTTGGGGCCTTAGGCACTGGAGGCAAGTGCCTTAACCGCTGAGCCATCTCTCCAGCCCTGTCATAGGTTCTTAAATTGGAAAAATAAGATAATTGCCCCCTTTTTGGTATTTGTGAAAAGAACTCAAACCTGAAAGACACAGAAACTTATGATTTTGTTTGATAGTGAAGTGACTTCTAGGAAGGCAGAGATTTTTGTCCTTCTTGGACCAACTTAAACAGTGCTGAGAATATAACATGGTAAATGTCCAATAAGTAGTTAAGGAAGGGAGGGAGGGAGGGAGGAAGGAAAAAAGGAAGAAGGGAGGGAGGGAGGACTGGATACCAGTTAAGAATGAAACTTGCTGGCTGTGGTAGCACATACACCTATAATCTTAGCACTGAAGAGGTGGAGGTGGGATGGTCATGAGTATAGCCGTGGCTACATAGATTCTGGAGGGAGAGCAGTAATTATTTCTTAGAATTATGTTTTCAGTCAATGAACAATACCTTGACATTGAATTAATCACCTCCTAGAATTATCATAGAACTAGCTTCTAGAATTCTGGAATTATCTTTAAATCATCCAGAAAGAATTAAGGAAGCATATAAACTATGCAAAGCAGCCCTCTAGGTTTTCATCTTCTCATGGTTTTCATTTCAGGGCTCTTGATGTCTCTGTCTTGCTCAACAGGGGGACTGCGTCTACTTGATATTACTGAAGGGTACTAGGAGAGGATATGCGCTAAGAGGACAGCATGGAGCAGTTTCTAATGAAGATCATTTCTTCTGACTTTCCCAGGGCTCTCTTCACCCACCTACAAGAGATGGCTGCTAGTTCTTGGTGTGCTTTCTTGAAATGTTTCTATTTAAAAGGCATTTTCTTGCAGGGTTTAGAGCACTGGGCCAAGTAGTATGGTTTTTTTTTTTTTTGTGTGTGTGTGTGTGTGTGTTAATGTAAAGATTTACTTCTCTTTCTTTTTCAGCTTCACTATAACGTGACTACCACTAGATTAGTGAATCCTGATCAAGTCTTGAATGAAATAATGTCTATTCTTCCAAAGAAGCATGTTGACTTTGTACAGAAGGGGTAAGATACATGTTTATATGGCTTTTACATACTACTGTGGGATGTAATAAAATGTGGGTTGGTTCTGTCCTCCTACCCTGCCACTTAAGGAAAAAAATTCTTCTACCACTTGCCAGAAATTTCTTATGGTAGCATCATTGTTCATAATTTATTCTTGTTTTGTTCAAGCTGTAAACATTCAAATTATCAACACTTTCAAAGTAGACTTTGATTTCAGAATAGGAAAACCTAAGTCTTTTTTCCTTTTAAAGTTTCTATTTTCTTTAATTTTCTCCTTATAGTGTTTACCAATTATTAAACTATAATTTAGTAATAATTAGCATTTAATAAATAATATTTACTAATTAATTTACTAAGTTAATGAGACACAACAAAATGAGCATGGATGTTTGGTGGGGTGTGTTACTTTTTTTGAAACAGAGGTTCATCAGAGAATGACTGAGCTTCTGAGCCTTCTGCCTCTATCTCATGGGTGCTGGGATTACAGACGTGTGTCACCACACTGTGTTGGGGATGAAACCCAGGGCTTCATGAATGCTTGGGAGGCACTCTACCAACTGAGCTACATCCCAGCCCAGTTTATAGATTCCTTTCTTTATGACCTGCTGTCTTACAGAGTTAGGTTTTCAGTAGGTAAAGGAAGTTATTTCACCTGAACTTTTACTGCTATTGAGTGAGCTGCCATCCAAAGTGCCTTAGAGATGATCATGGTCTGAGCAGCTAGGCCTCTTCTGACCACTCAAGGCTGCTCTTGTTTCTAAACATGTCCAATAGTTGATCTCTTTAAAATGTTTGCTTTGTTTTGTATTTTTTGAGACATGTTCTCACCATGCAGCCCAAGTTGGCTGGAACCATGATCTAAGCTGCCTCAGTCTCCTGAATTCTGGGATTACAGGTGCCTCACCATACCCAGCATCTGCAGTGTCTGTACTAAAGCAGTGAAGTAGAGCTGTTTATTCAATTACCAAATGCGTGTGCAAATAGAATAGTCTATATAGAGTATAGAATAGGAGATTTTATATATCTATATAAAATATAGATCTTATATATATTATATTTATATATGTATATTTATATATTTTATATAATATAGATTTTAAATATATATATTGTTTTTCTAGGTAGGGTCTCACTCTAGCCCAGGCTGACCTGAAATTCAGCCTTATGTAGTCTCAGGCTGGCCTCGGAGTCATGGTGATCCTCCTACCTCTGCTGGGATTAAAGGCGTCCTCCACCACACCTAGCTGGTGGGTTTTTTGTTTGTTTGTTTTTGTTTTTTTTCCAGTCTCACTGTAACCCAGGCTGGCCTCAACTGGTAATCCTTCTGCCTCAGCACCCCCATGCTATAGTAAAAATTTGCTCTGTTTTGTTTATGAGACAGGATTTTACTTTATCTCAAGCTGACATGGAACTCACGATGTCTAGGCTAGTCGTGAATTTGTAATTCTCCTGATTCAGCTTCCAGAGTGCTGGATTTACAGATGTGTACCACCATGCCTAGTTTAGAGTAAGATTTTTAAGCCAGAGTTCTGTGAATGTAATACTACTTTGACTCCCTGTAAATGTCAGCAAGCATTACTTACATGAACTCTGGCTTTCTTCTTTCAGCCTCACTAGAATGCATCCCTCTCTCTAACTTTCTCTGGTCACTTCTTGTGCTTACAGTCCCTGATCCTAGAACCCCCAGCTGGATCTCTACTGCAGGACTGCGAGTGATCTACAAGAGATCACTAACTGGAAGCCTACCCACATTTTGTCCCCCTAACTTCCTGTGCAACCAAAAGGGCTCTATTTTGACCCTCTTCTTCTTCTCTTTAATCTTCTATTTGTTTTTACCTTGTGACAAAGTAGAAAGACAAAAGTTGTGTTTTCTAGTGGTATGATGCTGCTAATCTCAGATTCCATTATTGTTTTCCATTAAGGATTAAATTGGTGTTAATCTTCCATATGCCTCAGTTGTTCTTCACTTACCTTCCTGTGAAGAGCCATCACTACAGGATGCACCTTTTGGCATTTCTTGATATCGATGGCTTATTTTTTAAGAGGTATCAACCTCAGCATAACTAAGCTAGCAAAACAAAGAATGATACACTATGTGAAACCTCATAATATATAACAAATACTAGTAATTTCTAGGTAGGCATGGTGGCACATGCCTCAAGTCCAAGGACTCAGGAAGCTGAAGCAAGAGGATTGCTGTGAGTTCAAGGCCAGCCTAAGCTGGATGGTTGTTTCCAAGTTAGTCTGAACTACATCAAAAATTACCATCTTCTATTTCAACCTTCCAAAGTGCTGAAATAACAGCCTGGTGCTTCTAGCTTGCAAGAAAGACCCTGTCTCAGACAACTCAAATAAACAAAAAATTCTTAGCACTTCTAAGAAACAATGCCCAATCATATATTCTTAATATTTAGAGAACTGAAAATCGATCCTAGTGTTTATATTTATTATTTATTTTAAAAAATATTTTATTTATTCATTTTCAAGCACAGAGGGAGAGGGAGAGAGAGAGAGAGAGAGAGAGAGAAAGAGAGAGAGAGAGAACACACCAGGGCCACCACCCTGTTGGTCTGGCATATGTGGGGTACTGGGGAATTAAACTGGGGGCCTTAGGCACTGGAAGCAAGTGCCTTAACCACTGAGCCATCTCTCCAGCCCCTATATTTATTATTTATTGAAGATCAGTAAGACAGAACTACAATATAAAATTGGAAGTAATTAAAACTTTATTTACACGAATTCAATTTGTGCCACTTTCCCAATCAAAGCCTCACTTGCCTGGGCCTTTGCATTGTGAGTGGAGGTGACGTGACTGCCATACCTTTCAGCTATGGGGGTATACCATCTCCTTTGGGCTTTCTTTTTTTTTTTTTCTTTTTGCCATAAGGTGTTATAGTGATCATGACCTCTTATTTCTATTGAAAAAAAAATCTCAAAAGCAGATGTCTTTCTAAAAGGTTTGTGGCTCCAGCTTTATTTGTTTGAAAGACAGAAGAAACAAGAGTACTTGTAATCTTCCCTGTGTTATCCTTTGTTGTGAACATTGTGGAAATGGCTTCATGTTCCTGGATTATACTGTTGAAAAGAGTGCATAGAAAATGCCAGATTTCCCAAGCATGAATGGCATATACAGCTATGAAAGAAGGGCTTTTCTCTGAGCAAGGGAGAATGCTGGTAAAGCTTTCCCATCCTTGTTCCTTCTAAGGATCCTCACTCGGCTTCTGGGGAAAGAGCAGTCGTACTCCAGCACTAAAGCATGGCTAGGCCATTTGGAAACTAAGCAGAATACATTGCTTAATGTGACATAATGGCTCATTTTCTCCTCCAGCTCCTAGATGCTTAGAAACATTTGTATTATTCAGAATATTCATGGCTCTCATGCTAACTAGTCTTGTTTTTTTCACAGCTATACACTAAAGTGTCAAACACAGTCAGACTTTGGCAAAGTGACAATGCAGTTTGAACTAGAAGTGTGCCAGCTTCAGAAACCTGATGTGGTGGGCATCAGAAGACACCGGCTGAAGGGTGATGCCTGGGTTTACAAGAGATTAGTGGAAGATATCCTGTCTAGCTGCAAGATGTAACTGATGGATGGTTTCCATCCTGCCCAGATGACTATGGGTGATGCAGCTGACGTGAAGACTGGTGTGAGTGGTTTAAAGTCTATAGAACTACAAACTCATTCTACAAAGCTGTCTCAAAGACCAATACCTTTGCCTTTCAATAAAAAATGCTTCTAAGGGAGCCTTTCTGGCCTAATCTGTTACTGTCTTTTTTAATCATGTGGCTTTGTATGTTAATAACTGTTGACTTTTCTAGATTCACTTCCATAAGCGAATGCAAGCTCTTCCTTATGACTCTTTTTAATGTATGATTTCTTTCTGAAATAAAACCATTTATGAATGTAGCAGGCTTCTGTTCTTTGTATTTGATTTTGATCCAATAAAACCTCGAATGGCTTCCTGACTATTAAGTAGGGACTATTTGGAGTATGTTTTATCTGTTATCAAATATGCCTTGGGCAGAAAAACAGATAAGAATTCATTTGCATAATTTTTTCCTGTCTCTGATTTAAGTAGGATTTATTGAGATCGTTAACTAAGTCACAGCTGTGGTTACCAGAGTTAAACAACACATTTAATATGTTGAATAAAAGAGTATTGACTCCAGTAAGTATGTCCAGTCAACAATGATAAGTATCCAAACTATGAACCCCATGAAATGTTGCTTGATGGTAATTTCCCTAAGACTCAGTGTTGGCCCCAAATTTGTATTTTTATTTCATTTTATTGGCCTCTAAAGGCCAGAACTCAAGTTACATTTGTATGGATTTTACCAATTAAACTAGTTGGAGAAAAAATAGCACTGTTTCTGGCCAGTAGTGAGGGAGTGTTTTGTCATTCACTTATTAATAAACATTTACTAAGTGCTTACAAGCCTTAGGTGCTGGAGCTGAAAATGCTGCTGTCTGGTGAATACAGGGAGCCCAAAATCCACTGTCAGGGGCAGATATGCACAGTATTCACAGAAGACAAGCTCCGAAGGTAGAAATGAATGATGGCTTGGACAAACAGCATTCATTCTGGAAGGACATATGCGTGTTTGCCAGGGAGAGAAGGGGTAAGGTATAACGAACGTTCTTAACACTGAGAAGAGTATATACAAAAGTTTGCCATTTTAAAGTGGTGTTAAGCAGAAAATTTTTTAAAGATTCAAACTGCCTATACAGGGGAGAAGTAGAAGGTGGTGTGAGGGGAAATAAGAGATGGGGGTTGGAAGTTTAGTTAGAAATGAGCCATGAAGGAACTCGGTGTCTCACTGAAAGAAGCCCTTTGGCAAAGGAGAGCTGTCAAAGGGTTTGACATTGTTTTGCAACAGTTCTCTTGAGATAAAGCGCACATACTACAGGATCTACTCCTTTAAAGCCTTTTTACTTCAGTGGTTTGGGAACCATATTCACAATTAGGCAACCATCACTACAATCTAACTATATGATTTTTTTTATCCTAAAAGAAGCCCTGTGCTATTGGAGAGTCACTCCAGTTCCTTCAACCCTCAGCCCTGGTGGCCATGATTCATTTTCTGTCTTTATAATTAACTGTTCTGGACAGTTCATCATATAAATGGGATCTTTCAATATATGTTGTCTTTGGGGTCCAACTTTTTCTCAACTACTTCAAGGTTTATCGTGTTACATATTTCATTCCATTTTACAGCTGAGTAATATTCCAGTGTATGGATATATTTCATAGATCCATTTTGTCAGTTGCCATTCAGTTGTTTGTACCTTTTCTTCTATGAATAATGCCACTGTGTACATTTGTGCACAAGTTTTTAATGTGTTTTCAGTTCTTATGTGTAAATCTAGGAATGAAATTACTGAGTCATTTAACATTTTGAGGAACCACCAAACTATTTTTGAAGCCAGTGTAGCATTTTATGATCCTACCAGTGACATGAAGGTTCTAATTTTTCCATATTCTCTCTGGCATTTGCTATCATATGTTAACTAGTTAATTTTTTTTAGCAAGTGTGAAGTAGTAGCTTGCAGTTTTCATTTGTATTTCACTAAATGATTAGATCTTGAACATCTTTTTATGCTTTATGGCTATTTATATATCTTTTTTGAAGAAATATCCAGATCCAATGCTTAGTTTAGTTGGGGTGTATTTTTATTGTGGAGTTGTAAGGTTTATTTAAATAGTACAGTTTAAGTCCATTGTCAGCAGTACCATAATAGATGATATTCAGGACAGTGATGTGATAGTATATAACGTGCAAATATTTTCCTGTTCTAAAGGCTTCAAAGCTTCCTTGATGGTGGAACTCTAGGAATAAACATTTTAATTTTCTGAAGTCCAATTTACCTGTTTTTGTAAAACAAGGAAAGGTTCACCTTTCTATTATTAAGAAATAACACAGCCTAGGACAGTGAATCTCAGCAATGTTTTATCATAAACCACAGTAAGCTTGCATATGAAGGTACTTGTCCATTAGTAGTGTCTTATTTTGTGTTTTTGAAGTAAAGACTTATGAATGTATTTGAGAGAAAGCGAGTATGGGTGCTCCAGGGCCTCTTGCCACAGCAAACACTTCAGATGCATGTGCCATTTTGTGCATCTGGCTTTATATGGGTATTGGGGAATTGAACCTGGCAGATAGGCTTTGCAAGCAAGCACCACTGAGCAATCTCCCTATCCCTGAAGTAAAGATTTTGACTCTGTAGCCCATGCTATCCTGGGACTCACTATGCTGGCCTCAAACAGGTCAGTCATCCTGCCTCAGCCTCCCTAGGGATTACATGCATAAGCCTGGAAAAAGTTATTTGTGTGTGTGTGGTACTGGGGATCTAGGAATCCCCTAGGCCTTATATGCTAGCCAAGCTCTCTACCACTTAGATAAACCCCCAGACCTTTTGTTTTGTTTTTTTGCATGTGTATGTGTGTGGTGTTGATGCATGTTTGTATGAATGTGGGCACATGCTCGTGTATGCAGGCTAGAGGTTGATGTCAGGTGTCTGTCTCCTCAGTTGCTCTCCACCTTATTCTTTGAGACAGGGTCTTTCACTTAATCTAGAGCTCACTGATTTGGCTAGAGTAGCTAGCCCTCACGGCCCAGCAAGCCCGTCTCTTATCTCCACAGTGCTGGCATTATAGGTGTGCATCACCATGCCAGGCACCACACATAAGTATATATGCGCAACTAAGTCACCATTAGTAGTGTTCTTTTATTTATTTAGAAAGAGTCTTGCTATGTGGCTGAGAATGGCCTTGAACTTGAGATTTTCCTGCCTTAGCCTCCAAAATTCTGAGATTATAGTCATATACCACTAGATCCAGTTGATAGTCTGTTCTATTTTTCTGTTGTAAACATTTAGCCTGCCCACAATAATCTTTGAGTTGGACTTTTAACTATGTTTACTTCAAAAATAAATTTTGTGGTATTGGGTTTATTGAGATTAAAATTTAAATATAGTATTTTAGTTATTTAGACAAATATATGCAGTTATATCATGACCACTGTGATTATTAATCTCTGGTTGCCATTTGACAGGATTTAGAATTACCATGGAAACATCTGTGAACATGTTTGAGGTATTTTCTATATTAGATTAGTTGAGATGGGAGGACTCACCTATCTGTGGGCAGCATTATCCTATGGGCTGGGTTCCTGGACTGTATAAAAGGGAGAAAGCTTAGCTCAGCACTCAGCACTCTTGCTACTTCCTTCCTACTGATGTGACAATGTGAAACTGGTTTCCTGCTCATGCCATGCTTTCCCCACCATGATGACATCTACCTTCTGGAACTGTAAGCCAAATTAAACCTTATCCATCCATAAATTGCTTCTGGTCAGGTATTTTGTCTCAGCAATGAGAAAGTAACTGATATATACAGTATCGTAGTCAAGATTAAACAGCCATCATTCCAAGGCTCTTATAACTTTCCCCTTCCCAGTCTAATCTTTCATGGGTTTTTATTTTTTATTGAGACAGGTACTTGTTTTGTAGACCTAGTTTTTCTGGTATTCACTATGTAGCCCAAGCTGCTCTCAAACTCATGATAATCCTCCTCTCAGTTTCCCTAATACTGGGATTAGCTAGCTGATTTCTATCTCTGAAGTTTTTGTTTGAGTGTGGCTTCTTTCACCTACAATCTTGAGATTTATTCAATTTTTGTTGTTGAATAATATATATCAGATGCATATACCAATTGAACATCCCTTCAAGTTAACGCATCAAATCACTGGCTTCATCCATAGTCACATTTCCCTCTGATTGAACCCTTCTGGCTCCATTTTCCACATTACCAACACAAATGATAATGCAACCCAAATTATTTCCCTAGCTTCAAATCACCTTATTGGCAAGTTTAGTTAGTTCTACCTGTAACCTTAATTCTTTGGCATAAAAAAAAACTAGCTCAAGCCAAGTGTGGTGGCACACGCCTTTAATCCCAGCATTTTGGAGGTCAAGGTAAGAGGATCACTGTGGGTTCAAGGTCAGCCTAAGACTAATTCCAGGTCATCTTGGGCTAGAGCAAGATCCCAAGTCAGGGGTGGGGAGGAGAGCTAAAAGTAGGGTCATAAAGATAAGAGATAGGTTGGGTGTGGTGGTGCATGCCTTTAATCTCAGCATTTGGGAGGCAGAGGTAGGAGGATCACCATGAGTTGGAGGCCAGCCTGAATTCCAGATCAGCCAGGACTAGAGTGAGACCCTATCTCGAAAAAAAAAAAAAAAAGATTAAGAACTAAAATAACCATAAACTTTTAGAAAAAAAAATATAGAAGGAAAGCCAGATGTGATAGCACATATCTTTAATCCCAGAACTCAGGAGTCTGAGGTAAGAGGATCACTGAGTTCCAGGCAAGCTTGAGCTACAGAGTGATTTCCAGGTCAGCCTGGGTTAGGGTGACTCCCTGTTCAAATAAACAAAGGTAATCAAAATATAGTAGGGAATGTGACCTTAGATTAGACAATAGCTTCTTCCATATGAAACTAAAAGCAACAAGAAAGAAAAATAACATACAATGGACATCACCAAAGGCAAAGAACTTTTTTTCCTCAAAAGATACAACCAAGAAAAAAATAATAGGAGGGGAGAAAATATTTACAAAAATACATATATGCTAAAGGACTTTGTTGTAGTTTCAGTCTAAAATGTCCCTTAAAGGTCATGAACTGAAGGCCATCATCCTTATTGATAGGTGGAGGTATTGTGTGGCTTTTCCTAGGGAGTCTTACTGTGGATTGTGGTGGTTTTTATCAGGTGTGACAGTTATCTTGTTGGTGGGACAAACATCTGACCAAAAGTAGCTTATGGGAGGAAAGGGTTTATTTCAGGCTTACAGATATCAGGAGAAGCTTCAGCATGGCAGAAAGACACTGGATCACTACAACATACATCCATTGCAGAGAGAGAGAGAACCAACCAGCCAGCATGGACAACCAGAGTTCAAACTGGCTCTTCACATACCTAGTAGGGCTGGACCAAGATCTCCCCCCAGTGACATACCTTCTCCAGCAGGGTACTGCCTGATGAAGACTAGGAAGTTTAATCAAAAATACCTGAGTCTAGGGGGGACATACATTTACCTTCAAACCACCATAGGCTGCTATGCCACAGCAGCAGGTCACTTATTCTCAGTAGCTTGACCATTTTTTAGTCTCCCACTGCAAAAAAGAAGCTACCCTGAACGAGACCTATCATAGCAGTACCCTGTGGGTACAAACACACATGCTTAGAAGGCAATTTGACAGGCACATCAGAGCAATTTAATAAAACAATAGCAACAGTCTCCCTACTGGGGCCTATGATTTTCCCAGCCCCAGGGTTATATGGGTTTCCTCCTGTGGTCTGAAACCCAGTTGGAAAATAGTTGGTTTCATATATAACTTTTGTGCCACTATTGTTCCAGTGGTTACATCTTACCCAGAACTTTGATGACATTAACACAGAGGGTTTCTGAGCAGGATCACTAGTGATGATTCTTCACCAGTAGCATGCATACCACCTTCCCCATAGACTCAGGTTTGCAACTTGAATCTCCAGTGGGTAGAACCCTACTGGGGGAGAGGTATGTCACTGGTGGCAGATTCTAGTAGTCCAGCCCTAAGGTATGTGGCAGAGTGGTTGGAACTCTGGCTGTTACTATTTGGTGGTGGTGCTGCCTGTTGGTGGTGTCTCTCTGCTTGGATCTATGGAAGTGAGTTAGCTTCATCCATCATTGATGGTATTTCCCTGGAATTTGTAAGCCGAAAATAAGCCCTTTGCTCCTATAAGCTGCTTCTGGTTGGACGCTTGCCCCAGCAACAAGGAGCTGACTGAAACAGTAAATTGGTAATTGGTAACAAGAAGTGGGGTCATTACTGTAATGAATCTTACCATGTGGATTTTGATCTTTTGGATCTGTGTGTCTGAAGGAATAGGAAAGGAGTTGGTACTTTGGATTTGAGAAGTCTTACAAGAGTGCAATGCAGTAAGCAGAACTTGATGGGCTATTCTGGTGGGAATTTGAAAATGTTAAATACAGAAAGAACTGTAGACTGAAGGCTACGTTCTTCTGCCTATGCCCAGAGCAGCAACCTTTGATCAAGGTTGAATTTAAAAGTAATGGACAGATGTGCTTGGAAGAAGATATAGAACAGAAAGATATGAAAGATGTACAGTTTGTTACAGGAAAAATTTAAACAAGTTTAAGGTTATTGGCACAGTAATTGGAAGCTTCAACTGTTGATCTCTGCCATTAAGGGTAGGCCAGCTGTTTTGCATTGAAACAATGGAAAAGATGCATGAGGGTGAAATCCACTCAGGGAAGTCTCAATGAATAGGAATGCAAAATTCTTTTGAAAGGATATGACTTAAAGGGAGAATTCTGAAGGAGTATTCTGCTCTTCAAGGTTAAGGTTTATCTCCCCCTCCCCCAGAATTTACAAATTTGGCTAGAACTACACATGATAATGGTTTCGAAAGCATGAAAAATGCAGGGAAGTGAGTCGTGAAATACACATAGTTTCAGGAGTCACATGAGTGGCCGTGTGAAGCAGGGTGAGTTCCCTGTGTCAAGTCCCAATAAGGCCATGATATGAAGATAAACCAGTTACATTCCCTGCTGAGATGTGACAAGGGAATCAGGGTACACCCCTGTTTCTAGGCCAAATAAAGTCATTGTGTGGAGCTGTGAAGATGGACTGTGGTTTGTAGTATAAACCTGAAGATGTTTTGTATATTCCAGGACTGTGCAACGGCTACCATGGAGTGCTGCTAGCTCAGGATATTTGCCTGGGCTATGACCAGCCCAGCTAGAGGGGAGGAATTAGAAACCCAGAGTTTCATCACTGATTATAGATATTGGACTTGAGCTGCAGATGTTTGATGTATACCTGATGGTTATGTATTTTGTATTGGTCCAGTCTCTCCTTGTATGTCTTTTTACAATGGAAATGTTTACTCTGTGCCATTATGTATTGGAAGTATATTACTTGCTTTGATTTTACAGAACTCACAATTAAGAGACAGTCTTTAATCTCAGATGAGACTTCAGACTTTTGAACAATGTTAGAGTTGGTATAGACTATGAGGACCTTTGAAGTTGAATTAAATGAATTTGTTTTGTAAGATGATCATGGGTCTATGGGAGCCAGGAGTGGAATGTAGTAGTTTAAATTTATGGACCCATAAACTCAGGGATTTAGTCCCATAGACTTGAATCTCCAGTGGGCAGAGCCTTACTGGGGAAGAGGTATATCACGGGAGGTAGATTCTGATAGTCCAGCACTAAGGTGTGTGGCGAGCAGTTGGAGATCTGGCTATTTGTGCTTGTTGGTGGTACTGGCTGTTGATGGTGTCTCTCTGCTTGGATCTATGGCAATGAGCGAGCTTCTTTGACCATTGATGGTGTTCCCCTGGAGTTTGCAAGCCTGAAATAAACCCCTTCCTCCCATAAGCTGTGTCTGGTTAGATGTTTGTCTCAGCACTGCACAACTTACTGCAACAAAGTACTACAAATGCTAATCAGTAGGGAGGGAGTTTTCAGCTAGCCTCAGCTTGATTTTTCCATGTCCTGTAACTAGACAGAGCACACGGTTTTCTTTAACAACAGGGTCTTACCATCTAATTCTGGCATGCCATCAATAATGGTAGCAAAAGCCTTATTGTATGTTGGGCTTCTGGGGCCTCTCTGGCTAAAAACTCATAGAGAGGTAATTCAGCCCTAGCACTTGGATTTGTATTTAGTAACTGTATGTCCTCCAGGTGTGTTTTTCCCCCACTGATGCAAGGTGTCTTCATTTAAACTACTTAACTGACATTTTACGTTCATAGGCACAGGCTGTTGGAGGATTTTCTCAATCACTTTCTCAGCTTTCATCTTTACGTTACTCAACCATAAGACATCAATAGTTTTGTAACTGTGCCCTGCCCTTGCACTTTGAACATCTTTCAGACACTTTTGTAACATTAGAAACACTCAGAGTTTAGCATCTTATACTAGAACTTTCTATCTCTGAAGGCCCGTGGCTATCCATTCCATGCAAGTTCCAATAGTCATGGGATTCAGTGCTTAAGGGGATACTAAAAAAGAAACACTAGAGAGATCTAGAACAATAAAAAAAATTCCCATCATGGGAATCAATTTTTTTCCTTTAAAGAGTAATGTTAAATATAGTAATGTGGGTGGGAGGCACAATCTTCTTCAGCTCTCTATAACCTACAATCATCTTCCATGAACTGTCCTGCTTCCTCATCTTGGGGTGAGACCACTGCACATCTCCCCACCACAGAACAGATCTGAGAACAAGGAGGAGAGGGACAGCATTCTTGCCTGCCACAATCAGCCCTTAATCTAGTCTCCCAGGTCTGTTCCACCCTGGAGCCCAGCTGTCACATCTCTACAAGCCACACTTGAAAGGGCCCAGACTGGGTGAACACTGTACCTCCTGCATACATACTTCTTGCATAATAGACATGCACAGTGTATGGGAGAGGCACAGATAACCCTTTGACCTCTACCACTGTTTCCATACCCACTCCCTAATGCCCATTCAGGAACCAAGTTCACACCTGCCTCCAACATCCACTCGTACCCAAATATTTGGTGCATTAGTAGGGAGACCAATGAACTGACAATTCAATGTGGGGCTGCTGGTTGCACTGCATTGTCCTCACCTACAGACAAGCTTGGCCATCTTGTTAGGGATGTGGCTGCAGGTCCCACCCTAGGAGATCTCCTACCCCCATACTAGTGGGCACAGTGGAGATCAACTGCACCTCTTCTACCTTTGATGACTTGATGTTCAAACTTTAAGCCTTTTGGATGATGAAGCTCATGATTACAGCCCTTGGCTTTCTGTCAGTCCCCTCTGACAGAACTCTGGTTCAGCACAACCAAAGTTATTCTGTTTCTCATCTCCTCTTGAGTGCCTTAGAACTTTACAAACATGATTTATATGCCACTCTAAGTCACTCACATTCTCCAGAGCCTTTCCTACCTCATACAGGGCATAGCTCCTGGGACCCCACAATGCTGCCAAAGCTCCATCCCAGGTCTGAGGTCTCTAATGAATTAACTTCCTTTTTCACTCTCAGGTGAACATCCTATCCAGCTGGTGAATGTAGTACCAGACTGCCTTTCTCATACCCAGTTCCCTCAGCAATGCTTGTCCTTCCTCTATTGTCTTCTAGTCTCTAATATCCGTGGGAACCTCAGAGAGCATTGACCAAATTCCATAATGGTTTGAAAGAACCAGTCTATCAGGAACCGACTCTCCTCATTTTGTCTCAGATGACATGGCCTTTATCTCTAGGAGGCACAAATAATTGTGCTTACTCAGTTTCTCTGCTTTCATGGGGTTCAGACTGATTCCATAGCCCTCATGATCCTCATGAATGTCCTGGAATAAGCCAGGCTGTGAGAGGTTCTTTCACTTCTCATTTAAATGTCTTTCCCAGCCAGGAGTCTCATGCCTGTTATTCCAGCACTTGTGAGGCTGAGGCACGAGCACTACCGTGAGTTTGAGGACAGGTGCTACATAGTGAGCCTCGGCTACCAAGAGAGTCTCTGTCTTGAAAAACAAAAACAGGCTGGAGAAATGACTCATTAGTTAAGAGCACCTTCTGCACATGCTTGAGAACCTGCAGAGGCCTGAGACTACTGAGTTCTAGAACACACATAAATAGCCGGGTAGCTACACACATCTAACTCCCAGTCCTGTGGGAAGGAGAGGCAGAGAATTGCTGGGACTTGTGAAAAGGGCAAGCTCTAGAATCAGTAAGAGATTCCATCTTAAGGAAGCAAGTGGGTGATCTATAGAGGACACCCAATGTTCTCCTCCATCCTCTGCAGTGTACAGGGCTTCACATCTTCACACATGTGTGCATATGTGTGCCACACACATCACACCTACTAATGCACACACACACATAAGCAAAAAGTCTTTCCTAATTTATGCAGGCAAAATATTCCCTGATTATCAGTTTCCTGTGTTGGACCGTTACTAAGGCCCTGTCTGTGTGCTGAATCACAGATTTTCCCTCCCTTCGTATTAAAGGTCCAAGTGGAGCGGTATTCACCTCTTTCCCCTCTCTTTTTTTTTTTCCATGTTTCCACCCAAATTGGAGGCAAATGCAGAGGAGAGCATTTGTGTGTCTCCTCCCCATTACAGCTTCACTTGCATGTCTTCTTGCCACAACAGAAACCACACTCTGTTATTGTTGTTTGCTTAGGATCCTGTCCCATATATGCTACTTTCAAGGACTAATAAATTTTCTAGTCCATTAGCTGTTTGAGGTCATCTCTGTTTAGTGGTTTCCACTCATCAAAGAGGTATGCTATTCCATACCATATAGAAGAAGACAACGACCCTAGAATTCCCCCCCCCCAGTAGACACTCTACCTTCACACAGCTCAGCTTCAGCTGCATGTCTTTTTACCCGTATCAGGAGCCACACAACTGCCACCATAGCAAGAAGGTACACTGCCACATGCCTCCGTGGGCAAGGAGGGATGGCTTTGTCAGCATCTCCCCCATGGATGCTCCATGTTCAGGTGTCTTAGCCTCAGCTGCATACCTGTTACTCACAGCAGGGGTCATTCAACTCCTCCTCTTAGCCTCACTGTTCCAGGATCAAGTATTGCATGACTTTTCTTGATGAATCTATTGCTACTTATTCCACATAGAACAATGACCAACAAAAAACTAGTTCACCCAAGTCTAACCTGATGGACCAATGATTTTACTGGAGCTACTCAGTCACTTACAAGAGCACAGACAGCTACAACAAACATAGGTCTCCCTCATAGCAACTGTTTTCTGCTTATAGGTCCTCAGGGAGGGGTTTGTAAGCCTCCCTTCCTCCCTTCACATGGGAATGTTAATGGGTTAAATCCTCTGAGGGCCTTTTGTTGGTGGTCACAGCTGCTCTGATTCAAGACTGCGATCAATAATCACTTCCAACCTGGAGGAATTAGCCATATAACAGTTGGAAACTTTAGGAGGCAGGGTCTAATTAGAAGAGGTAGGTCACTGGGAGGTGCATCCTAGAAGAGTGTATATCTTGTTCCTAGCCCTTCCTTATCCATTCACATATTCTCTCTCTCTCTCTCTCTCTCTCTCTCTCTCTCTCTCTCTCTCTCTCTGCTTTCCAGCCACCATGAGGTGGACATCTTTGCTCTGCTATGTGCTACTCACCATGATATTAATGCCTCATCATATGCCTAGAAAAAGGAGCCAAGTGACTATGAAGTATACCCTCGGTATTAGTTACTTTTCTCATTGCTGTACCAAATGCCTGATAAAGCAACTTAAGAAAGGAAGGGATTATTTTGGTTCACAGTTTAAGGGTATAGTCATCATGGAGGAGAAGGCAGGAGTATGAGGCACATTGCATCTGCAGCCAGGAAGCAGAGAGTGATTAATCCTGGTGTTAAGCTTGCATCCTCCTTTTTATTCAATCCAGGACCCCAGTCCATGGGAGTGAACCACCACACTTGGGGTGGTTCTTCCCAGCTCAGTTAAACCTTTCTGGAAATACCTTCATAGACATGCCCAGAGGTGTGTTTCTGTGGTGATTCTAAATCCAGTCAAGTTGACAATGAATATTAACTATCTCAACCTCTGAAACACTGAGGCAAAGCAAATCATTGCTTTCCTCAGGCTTTTTTTATTTTTTTTTTGGCATTTTGCTGTTGTTGTTTTTTGAGGTAGGGTCTTACTCTAGCTTAGGCTGACCTGGAATTCACTATATAGTCTCAGGGTGGCCTCAAACTCTTGGCAATTCTCCTACCTCTGCCTCCCGAGTGCTGGGATTAAAGGTGTGCACCACTACACCCAGCTTCCTCAGGCATTTTATCAGTGACAGAAATCTGATGAATACAGACTTGTATCCAAACCATTAAAGTTCTTAATACTCAGAAATAAGAAATCAACCTAATTTTAAAACAGGCAAAAGGGACCAAGTGTGGTGGCTCATGCCTGGAATGCCAGCGCTCAAAAGGCTGAGACTGGAGAATCTCAAGTTTGAAGGCAACCTGACCTACATAGCAAGACCTTGAAAACAGACAAAAGGTCTGAGCAGACTCATCACCAGAGAAGACAGAGACATGGAAAACGAGTGTATGACAAGGTGCTCAGCATCTGTTACAGGGGAATTGAAAATTAAAACAAGATACTGGGGCTGAGGAAATGGCTTGCTTGCAAAGCCTGACACCCTAGGGTTCAATTCCCCAACCACCTACATAAAGCTGGATGGGCATTTGTTTGCAGTGGCAAGAGACCCTGGAATACCCACCCATCCCCACACACAGGCAAATAAATAAAATTTCAAAATCTGAGATATCACTATTACATATTAGACTTGCAAAACAAAAGTCTGGCAATACCAAATGCTGACTGATGTGAAGCAAAGAATTCTCTTTCACAGCTATCAGATACACATCCTTGGGCGAGGGATATAGTTCAAGGGTAGAATACTTGCCTAACATGCACGAGGGCCCTAGGATCTATCCCCAGTACCACAACAAACAAATCAAAAACTTGAAATGGTGCATCCACTTTTTGTTGTTGTTGTTGCCTTTGGAGATAGAGCCTGGCTTGCTCTGTAGTCCAGGCAAGTCTGAAACTTGCTGTGTAGAGCAGGCTGGTTGCTACCTTGCTATTTACTGCCTCAACCTCTTGAGCACTGAGATTACAAGCATGTGCTACTCTGCCCCAGCTTGTGCATCCACTTTGAAAGCCATTTTGAGAGCTGCTTACAAATATAAACATACCATTATCATATAATCCAATAATTGTGCACTGAGGTCTTTACCTAATTGAGTTGAAATGCTAGGTCGACATGAAAACATATGCAAAATGTTTATAATGACTTAATTATAACTGGTAAAAACAGAAGAGAATCAAATGTTCTTCAGGAGGTGAAGGATAAATAAAAGAAATACAGCATTCATACCATGAACATGATGCAGCACCAAGAAGCAATGAGCTATCAAGCTACAAAAGCCAATGAAAAATGTAAATGCATATTCTAAGTGAAAGGAGCCACTCTTGAAAGGACTACCTTCTTCATGATTCCAATTACATGACAGTCCAGAAGAAATAAAATTATTTGCAGTAAAAAAAAAAATCAGTGTTTTCAGGATATAGCGAATGAGCTGAGGCCCATATAACCCTACCACCCGACAGCAGGCCAAAAGATGAGACCATGGCAAGAGATGAGCCACCACAGTCATATTGTGGAGGATCCATATGGAACCCTGCAGAGAAGGACGGGATGAACAAGGGACCCATAGCCACAGCCATTCAACCAACTCAGGATAAGCCAAATGTGTTTGTGTTTTTCAGGATACAACAAGAG
>PVHP010028492.1:0-23081 GCA_004024765.1 Zapus hudsonius | reverse complement strand
GCGGACTGTCATGGTTTGATACAGGTGTCCCCCACAAACAATTGAATGTGTTCTGATAGATCGATCCTCAGCTGATGGCAGTTTGGGTTTTACAACCTCGATGGAGCTGTGTTGTCAGGGGCGGGCTTATGGGGTTATAAGCCAGCTTCCCCTTGCCAGAGTTTGGCACACCTTCCTGCCGCTGTTTGCAGTGCTGTGGTGGAGGTGATGTCCACCCCACTGCTCATGCCATCGTTTTCCCTGCCAGAATGGAGTCTCCCCTCGAGTCCGTAAGCCAAATAAACCCATTCCTCAACAAGCCGTTTTTGTTTGGGTTCTTTCTGCGCAGCAACTAGAAAGCTGACTGCAACAGAGGGGGACACTGATTGCCTCGGAAAGCCCCCCCCACCTTGACCCCCAGGGTCTAACCCATGACCAGAAACTCTGCACCAACTTCGCTGCAACAGGATGCACTCCCAGTGGGCCACAGGCAAACTCTCAGCCAGTGTCATCTTGGTCTGCTGGCCAGTGTGGGTCATGTCTGCAGACTCCTGTGATCTACAGACCCCTCCTCCACCCAGTCTCTGCCCCTGCCAGTGCTGTGGGGTTCACAGGGTGTACCTCAGGCCACCAAGCACCACCCAGCACCACCTGGGTGATAGGTGAGATGCCCGGAGGCCCACACAACTGTCTCAGAGATGGTCTTGGATTCCAGAGCTGGCAGAAAAGCCATGCTCCAGGGACTTGAACTCTGTAGTCACCAAGTCCCTAAGGCATTCACCAAGGCTCCACCCCCAGGAGCTGGCCACGCCCCCAGCACTGGCCAGGTTGGATTTCTCACAGTTCCCCCCCCCCCCCCAGCCAGGCCCACTCTGAGCTTCTGGGTCCTCTGTGCAACAGATCAATTGCTTTGGAGGCTCTGGTCTCAACTGTAGCCTTCCTCCTCTTGACCGTCCTTCTTTATGGACGTGTGCTCCTGCCTCTAGAAACTTCTAAGTGGGTCCCTCAAACCTGTCTTGGTTTCTCACGGACCCCACTCTGAATCTCCAAACTTTACACTTTGCTCCCAAAGCAGGCTCTGTTTTTTTAGTGGCGAGAGAGGGCTCACCCTACCAGAAGGCACACCTCTCACCTCATTGTTCTCACCCACTCTCAAGAGACCAGGATCCCAGAACAAGCTGTGGTGACAGCTCAGAAAAGAGATAAAGACACCACTATAAAGGTCCTCTCCTTGAGCCAGTACCTCCTCAAACTCCAGATCTGTGGCTATCACGAAATCCAAGGGCCAAGCTCAGATCCTATGAGGCTGACCTTGGCTCTGCCCATTGGAGGCTCTGTATTAGCTTCAAGCCCCAAACTAGACTTGGTCCGGGTCTCTTGTAGCTAGGTTTTTTGTTTTTTTTTTTTAACAAATAATTTATTTTATTTATTCATTTTCCAGCAGAGAGAGAGAGAGAGAGAGAGAGAGAGAGAGAGAGAGAGAGAGAGAGAGAACCAGGGCCACCACCTTGTGGGTCTGGCTTATGTGGGTCCTGGGGAATTGAACCCAAGGCCTTAGGCACAGGAGGCAAGTGCCTTAACCGCTGAGCCATCTCTCCAGCCCTGTAGCTAGGTTTTATAGCTTGGCTTCATGTCTGACACAGTTTTCTTTTCTAGTGTAGGGACCTCTGGAGTGGTGAGATCATACATGGCTTCCAGCTTTAATTTGCCCTGAAAAAAGAAACAAAAAAAAACCCAGAACCCAGCTCAGAAAGGTTTCTGATCTCATACTATGTTAGTTACTTATTGGTGTGACCAAATGCCTGACAAGAAGGAACCGAGGAAGGAAGGGTTTGTTTCTGCTTGAAATGCAAGGTGACTCCATCATGGCAGTAGGAACTTGAGGCAGCTGGTCACATTCAGTCCACACTGAGGAGGCAGAATGCAACGAATGCTGACTTACTCCTTTGTCCAAGACTTCAGTGGAATTGTGCGGCCCACAGCAAGGGTGGGTCTTCCCACCTCAGTGAACTTAATCTAGACACTCCTCACAGGGGTGCCCACCGACTTGTTTCCTAGATAATTCTAGATACTGTGTCAAGTTGACAATAGAGACCATCACAATATCGGGACCCCCCCACACAACAATCCCTTCTTATACAAACTCCTTTTCTTCTCCCCATGCTGACCCTGGAGGAACAGTCACCAAGGGCTTAGTGATGTCCCTCCTCCACCAGCTCCCAGAAATCCAAACTCACCTTGCTCCAGCCTAGTGGAGATGTCCTCATCCATCCCAAACTCACATTCCTACCTCAGCCTTCCAAGTGCTGGGACCAAAGGCATGTGCCAACACACCCCACTCCACATTAAAAAAAAATTTTTTTGAGACAGGCAGGGTCTCATGTAGCCCAATCTGACCTCAAATTCAATATATAGCTGAGGATGACCTTGAACTTCTGATCCTCATGCCTCCATCTCCCAGGTTCTGGGATTACAGGAACACACATGCCAGCATGCTTGGTAGGTACCCCTATAAACTCTCCAGAGACTTACCTTAGACCCACTTTATGCCTGTCCAGTTCTCAGTGACCCAGACAAAGGAAAGATGGCCCTTGGGATTGGTCAAAAATTAGAGGGATTTCCCTCAAAAGAGCTTGCCTTCTCTTCATGACCTCTGCAAAGATGGAAAACAAGAAGTTCCCATCACTGCTATTCTGTCTAGGAGAATTCCCCAGAGAAGAGCAGAGGGTACTCTGCTGTTTGGAGTCCCTTTCCTGCCACCATTGTCTTATGGGTAAAAAAAACAAGGATGCAGACCGCAGATGTCCTTCCAATGGCTACCGCAGAGCTCCATGCCCTGACATGCGCATGTCAACACAAGCAGAGGGAGTAGGCAGGTGGACAGCGCCCCTAGAACTCCTCCTAGGGCATTCAAGACCCTTGCCTTCCTTTTGCTAGATTATTCATTGCAGGCTGGGGCGATGGCTCTCAGCGGTTAAAGGTGCTTGCAGTTCCTCAGTACCTATGTACTGAGTTCCTTGCAGTTCCTCAGTTCCTATGTAAAGCCAGATGCACAAAGTGGAGCATGCATCTACAGTTCATTTGCAGTATCAAGAAGCCCTGGCATGTTCTCTCTCTCTCTCTCTCTCTCTCTCTCTCTCTCTCTCTCTCTCTCTCTCTCTCTCTCTCCTTGCAAATAAATAAAAATTTAAATAGATTATTTCCCCTCCTCCTCCCGTACTCCCCCTCCTCCACTCTTCCTCTTCCCTCTTCTTCCTCCCCTCCTCTCCTTGTCTCTTTCCGTATTTCTTGCAACATCTCCCACACAGGAGAGTCTCTGCACTTCCCTTTCCTCAGCGTCTCCTTTTGAATCACTCCCTATGGATCTGACATGCTCTTGGCTGTCAGTTTTACTTCTCTGCCCAGAGACAGAGCCACAGGAAAGCACCCTCCCTCACCAAGGCCTGATGACTTCTCATTCCAGACCTATCTCCTCCATACCAACCAAACCACCAATCAAATCCCCCTCCTCTCTGTTCCAGCCAATGGCAGTGCTCCCCTCACATTATCTAATTAAGCCTCATTAACTAACATCTCAGGAAACACAGACCAGCTACTCCGTAGGGGGTGATATCAGCTTGGCTGGATTTCGTTTTAAAAACAAAAACACCACCCAGAGTTCAAGGAGGGAGACCAGCTATGGCACCAAGAGGTATCCAGAGACGCTACTTTTAAAGCACAGCTTGCTTGCTACACATATATAAAGTTGCAAATAAGGAGGTCCAGCTACCTGTCTCTTTTCTCTTCCTTTTCCTTCTTTTGTGTGTGTGTGCACGCATGTGCATTTGGAGGTCAGAGGACAACCTCAGATGTTCCTCAGGAAGACTGTCCACCTCCTTTGAGACAGGGTCTCTCATTGGTCTGGAGCTTATTACCAGTTAGGTTAGATTGGCCATCGAGCCCCAGGGATCATCCTATCTCCACCTCCCCAAAGCTGGGATGCCAGGCACTTGCCACCACAGCTGGCATTTTTATGTGGCATTTTACATACTGGGAATGGAACTCAGGTCTTCAAAGATAAAGGCAAGAACTTTTCCCACTGAACCATCTCCCAGCCCTTCCTCTTTCTCTTGATTCTTTCTGATCTGATTCCAGTGCCAATGTACTCTCAGGTGAGCCCAGGTGAGCTCAGGTGAGCCCAGGTAAGCCCAGGTGAGGTGAACAGCATCCAGTCCACATCATCAGAGAGAAGGGGAAGCTAAGCTAGAGGATTTTAAAAATTATTTATTTATTTATTTATTTATTTGCAAGCAGATAGAAAAGAGAAAGAAAAAATGGGCATGCCAGGGCCTCTAACCACTCCAAATGGGAGTCCAGATGCATGGGCCACTTTGTGCATCTGGCTTTACATGGGTACTGGCGGAATTGAACCCAGGTCGTTGGGTTTTGAAGGCAAGCACCTTGAATCCAGAGCCATCTCTTAAGCTGGAGAATTTTAACGTTTCTCCTGGGATATTAAAGGCTTCGATGTTCAACCCTTTTTTATTTCACAATAAGGAGATCGATGTCCCAAGGGTTGTTAAAAACCTGGTTCAAGGTGACATCTTAGACAGAACTAGGCTCAAGGAGTCAGCAAACAGGCCCTGGACAGATGTCAGGGGTGTTACCTGGAAATTACAAACTTGCAAACAAGCTTGAACCACAGTTGACCTGGAGATAATCAACTGCCCCTCTATCTTAGACAACAAGAAGCAGCTTGCTGACCCTTGATCCCAGGGAAACTAAAATGACTAATCAAAGAGCTTGCAGCTCACACTTCCTCACTTTCCCCTCCTCATTTTGTAGCCAGTGTGCCCCTACCCAGACCCTAAAGCCAATAAACACTCCCAGCCAAAGCCACCCAGTCACAGTGCTGCTGGACCCTCAGGTGCCCCTCTCAGGTCCTGAACAAAGCCTGCACTTGCCATGGAGATTTCTGTCCCTTTCTTTTCAACAAACTCACCTCAAAGCTTTTTCCTTACACAGGATGCAAGTTAAATTTTTCAGAGGGGCTGAGAAGATGGCTCAGCAGATAAAGCAATTATCCTGCAAGCATGAATCCCTGAGTTCAGGTCCCCAGAACTCATGTAAATGCCAGAAGCTGTGACCAGTGTCCATGATCCCAGCAGGCCTACAGGATACAGAGACAAGGGAATTTCCAGGAAGCCGGTGGGCCAGCTAGCCCAGTGAACACAGCAGTGAACGAGGAGATCCTGTCTCAAATGAGGTGGAAAGCAAGGACTGACACCCAACGTTGCTCTCTAACCACACACGCACCTGTACTCAGGTAAAATGGGCCTGTGTGCACAGGCACACACACACACACACACACACACACACACACACGTGTTCAATTTCTCTTCCCAGACCAGTAGAGGAGACCTCTTTTGGTGTGTCTGGTCTTCCAAACAGCCTGATGAGCAAGGATGAGAACTACTGGCAGGAGTCAAAGATCCCAGGTGGGTCACACAGCTCAGAACCACAGATGAAGTCCCTAGGGACACCCCCATGCCCTGCCCACACTGCCAGCAATTTCTGGAGCAACACACAGACCTACATGTCTAGGTCCTCCCCACAGGCCAGACTCCTGGCAACAGACTCTGCAGGCGATGGGTCCTGGAGATGAATAGCTGTTGGCTCCCACCTGCATCTTCAGACAACCTGAGCCAGCATGTCTGGGTGCTGGGAAAATACAAGATGACTTGAGCAATCAATTCCCCAGTGTTCAGTGTTCCCGGACAGGGGGTGGGGGTGGGGGGTGGGGTGGGGGTGGGGAGTTGGGACCAAGCATGAGAAGCCTGCAACTGAAACTCACTAGACTCATATTTCTCTTTCTTGTTTCAGGATAGAGAAACTGTTCCAAAAAGCTCATCTAGCTGGGCATGGTGGTACCCAGTGCCTTTAATCCCAGCACTCAGGAGGCAGAGGTGGGAGTATCCCCATGAGTTTGAGGTCATCCTGAGACTATATAGTGAATTCCAGGTCAGCCTGGGCTAGAGCAAGACCTTACCTCAAAAAACCTAAAAAATAAAAAATAAATAAAGCATGTACATCTCAGATAAGGTGGCTTGGGGTAGGGATGGGGAGTGAGACGTGTATGTGGGGGAGTTCCCAAAAGGAGAAATTTGTGCGTGTGCACACATATATGCACATAGGGTATGTGTGGTGTATGTATGCACGTGTGTATGCAGATGTGTGCACTGCGCATGAGCAGAAGCCAGAGGAGAAGTGTGGCTTCCCTCCTCTAGCACTCATCCATGTGCTTCCTTGAGACAGAGAGTCTCTCCCTCAACTCAGAGCTGTGGTTTTCGATCTGCAAGCCCCAGTGATTCTCTGGTCTCCACTCTCCACCAGATTGCCGTTCTAAAGTGCTCAGCCACTCTCAGCTTTTAAATGGGTGCTGGGAAGTCAAACTCGGGCCCTCTTACTGCTAAGCCATCTCCCCAGCCACTGCCCTATTCTGAGACAGGGTCTATGTAGTCCAAGCTGGCCTCAAACTCACTTGTGGCTGGAGATGACCTTGAACTTCTGCTCTTCCTGCTTCCTAAATGCTGGGATTACAGGCGTGTGGTGTGCCACCATGATTGTTATGTGCGGTACTGGGGATGGAACCCAGGGCCTTGCGCATGTCAACCAAAGCACTTTACCAACTGAGCTACAGCCCCAGCCAGAATGTTTCACTTCACTTTTCCTCTTTCCTTCCCAGCATGCCCTCTACCTCTGCTTCCTTTGGGAGGGCATAAGCAAAGGTTGCAACATCCCTAAACACTGGGGATAGTGAGGCAATGTGGGGCAGGAGTCCCCAGGGCAAGCAAAAGTAGTGGGCCGGCCCCATGCATCTTGCTCCACACTCTACCATATAAGCACTCTCCAGCCTGGCACCTTGAAACAAACTCCCATAAGGTGTCTGGGAAGACTCACAGGCAGCCCTGACTTCTGGAGCATTGTGGGAGTTGTAGTTCAGGCTCCAGAAAGGGGGTGGGGCTTCCAGATCTATCTTTTTGTTTGTTTTTGTTTGTTTGCTTTTTCAAGGTAGGGTCTCTAGCTCAGGCTGACCTGGAATTAACTATGTAGTCTCAGGCTGGTCTCGAACTCAAGGCGATCCTCCTACCTCTGCCTGGCATTAAAGGCACCACCATGCCTGGCAGACAGAGAGAATAGGTGCCCCAGGGCTTCCAGCTGCTGCAAATGAACTCCAGATGCATGTACCACTTTGTGCATTCTGCTTTACGTGGGTCCTTGGAGATTGAACTCTGGTCATTTGACTTTGCAGGCAAGTGCCTTAACTGCTGAGCCATCTCTCCAGCCAATCTTAATGTTATTAGTATAAATGATTCCTCCAGGGATGGGAGTGAAGGTACTCACTGTTGGCAAGCTGAAGATGCCCCCTAACTACCACCCCACCCAACTCTCATCCCGCCACATAGACCTGAAATCCTGATGTCCCTGAGGCCAATGGATTCTCAGCACTAAGGGAGGGAGGAGAAGGAAGGAAGGGAGCAGAGATGTGACCAGCAGAGTCCAAGAAAACAGCCACTCTGAGAGCCCAAAGATGTGAAAATGAAGAGAAAGCAGGCGAAAAGAAAACAAAGGTTGTCAAGGAAATGCGGCCAGGAGTGGATGAGCGAACCCTAGGAGGTACCCATCCTGAATTTCACACACGAGACTTCGTGACTGTTAGTCAAATAAAATGAAATAAATCCTAGCATGCAGCACCCTTCCAGAGGAACCACAAATAGCATTAAGCTCCCTTGGGGGAGGTGCCAAAGGAATGTCAACATTAGAAAAGAGGGGAAGAGAGAAAGGGGACACCGGAGAAAGTGGTGGCGAGGTTGGCAGAGGAGGGGTCAGGTGAAGAGAAAGGTGGCCCAGTGATGAAGGAAAGGAACTGTCCCAGAGGGCCACGTTAGGGCAGAGCATCTTACTGAGTGGGAGGGTGAGGGTCTAATTTCTCCTCTTCCACAGTGAAGACGGGAAAAGAGATTCCCAAGCAAGCTGTCTCTGTGGCAAGGATCTCTCTCTGTCCTGGGGACAGGTGATAATGAAATGGCCACGGAGGGAGGTAGAAGCCTCCGGACTCCTGAGGTGATCTCTCTCCCAGTAATGTAGGTCACCAGAGAGGGAAGGGTTGGTTGGGCTCCAGCTTCTTTGTCCCCTGGGAGACGATGACTTTATACTGTCCCTATTTTGCTAGGAAGAGCAACCCAGCTGCCATTCTCCACCTCCTCAACCCCCCAGCTCAGCGATATCCAGACTACCTTGCCAGAGCTAGAGCCAAGATGCTGAAAGGTGAAGAGGTCCAGGCCGGCGAGACAGGGGTGCCACTTCTGAGCCCCCAGAGATGGCGAGGATGGTGTGCAAAGGACTGGGCCGGCCTGTCGGGTTCCAGATTGGGACTTTAGATGTTGATGCGGGGCCTGCGCTGCAGCTCGGGTGGTTCCAGGTGATTCCAGGTTGGGCAGACGACACTGTGCCACATCTCAGAAGAGCAGAGACCCCAGAGACTCCGTGGAAACCTGGGACGGAGCCCCAGGGGTGCCAGGGGATGGCAAGCCCCTGAAGGGTGGCCTACAGTCCAGCAGACCAAACTGGGCCCCTTATCCTGGCTGAGTAACTGGATGGGCATGGAGGTGGGAATGGGAGGGTTTGGAAACTTGGTGGTGGGGTAGTTGCTGGTGTAGTGACCCCCACCTCCAAATCTCTCACTCCTGGAGTCCCCACTAAGCCAAGTCCCTCCAATCCAGGACCAACACTCATCTATTCCTCCAAATCCCTTGACTCCAGCTAGGTAAGTAAGAACCACTGAAAAGGAGACTCAGAATGAATGAGTCTTAATCCTGGGAAAGGAGAAACTGGCAGAAGAAATGGGAAATTCTAGAAGACCAGACACATTCGCAGAGACACAGGACAAGTTAAGCAACTCAACAGAGGACCAAGGACCTGATTGGATCTTTCCACCCCCACTGTTGGAGGAGAAGACAGAACAGCCCTATTCTCCTGATGCACCTGCTAGAATATTCTTGCCTTCAGTCTGCAAGGCCCTTTTGGCAGCAAGTCCCCACTTCCCACCAAAAATACCTTGCTAACCTGGGAGGAAGAATGAAGCCTGGGTGTGATCACTCTCCCCTGTATTCCCAGGAGTTGGGAAGTTGAGACAGGAGGATCAAAAGTTCAAGGCCTCCGTGGGCTACAGAATGAGTTCAAGGCCAGCCTGGACAATTTAGTGAGACTGTCTAAAAACACAACAAAAAGACTAAAAAGAGGGCTGGACATATAGTACAGAGGTAGAGTACTTGCCTAAAGTGTCCAGGTGAGTGGTTGGGAGAATGACTGGTCTGAGCACCTGCCTAGACTCCCCCAGAGAGGGGCTGTTGCATGGTCAGTGGTAGAACTCCAATCCCCTAACTGTTCCTGCCTGTTTTTTTTTTTTTTTCGAGGTAGGGTCTCTCTCTAGCCCAGGCTGACCTGGAGTTCACTATGTATTCTCAGGCTGGCCTCGAATTCACATCAATCGTCCTACTGCTGCCTCCTAAGTGCTGGGACTAAAGGCGTGCACCACTACGCCCGGCTTTGACATTCTTAAGTGTGTCAAAGCTGTTGAGCTATCAACCAAGGCCTAGGAGATGAGAGAGGGTCCATTGACCCAGCAGACCTGGGTTCCAGGGTCTCCTGCAGTGTGAACCATGTCACCACCCAGGATGTTTTCAGAGTGACTTACTTGGCTTTTGTTTGGATGTGAAATATTCCCCACAGGCTGGTGCAGATGGCGCTGTTTTGGGAAATTACAGAGCCCTTGAATCATGAGGCCTAGCTGGTAGGTGGAGTCCACTGGGGGTGGGTCTTGAGGATGACACGGCTTGGCTCTACTGCTTCCTGATCTGTCAAGATGTGAGGAGATGTCCTCTCACCCTCCTGCGTCACTGTGACAGACATGCAGTCCTGGGGCTCAGACCAGGGTTTCATGCATGCTAGACACACACTCTATGTCGAGCTACATCCCAGCCCATCTCATACGTTCTATGACCTTCACAACAAGCTGATTTCATAGAGAAGGAGGGAGACCAGACATGAAAGGGTTAAGTAATGTCTCAAAATCACAGAGCCAGAGAAAGCCTGATAGCCTTTCTCAGGATGACGGCACTTAAAGGAATCATCCAGATTATCCCCGAAGACAATGCCTTGCTGACGTCACACTCACTGGTGAATCATGACGGCACTCTTTCCCTATCTGGAAAGAGGACATAACCCATCCCTTTCAGTGACGGCTGAGTAAGATGGTGTATGTAAAGTGCCTGGTGCAGCATTTCTGGCACAGAAATTTAGATAATGGTAGGAGCTATTATTATCCAGTTGGCGCAGCGATGGTCCGGTGCATGACAGCCTGGATTGTGCAGTTCAGGCATAACAGAAGCCTGTCTTGTTCAGTCTGGAGACAAGATTGTCTGAATCTAGGATCACCCAGAAGAGCTTCATGAATCAGAGAGAGTCGGAAAACCATTGTCATTGACACCTTTCTCGTGGCTGTAACCGAGAATCTGACAAGAAGCTGCATAAGGGAGGAGGGGCTTGTTTCAGTTTATAGTGTGAAGGGACATAGGCCCTCATGGCACAGAAGGCCTGGTGGCAGCCACAGGAGGCTGCTGGTCACATTTAGTCTGCAACCATGAGGCAGACAGCGATGAATGCTGGTGTTCAGCTTGCTTTCTCTTGGATTCAGTCTGGGATTCCAGCCCATGGAGCAGTGCTGCCCACAGCAAAAGTGGGTCTTCTCACCTCAGTTAACAGAGACATGAAGGGGCCAGGCGTGGTGGCACATGCCTTTAATTCCAGCATTCAGGAGGCTGAGGTAGGTTGATCACTGTGAGTTTGAAGCCAGCCTGGAGCTACAGAGTGAGCTCCAGGTCAGCCTGGGCTAGAATGAGACCCTAGCAGCTGGGCGTGGTGGTGCACACCTTTAATCCCAACACTCGGGAGGCAGAGGTAGGGGGATCACCATGAGTTCCAGGCCACTCTGAGACTACATAGTGAATTCCAGGTCAGCCTGGGCTAGAGTGAGACCCCACCTCAAAAAAAAAAAAAAAAGAATGAGACCCTAGCTCAAAAAAAAAAAATAAGCAAGAGAGAAAAAGAGAGAGAGATTTGTCTCCTAGGTGATTCTAGATCCATTCAAATTGACAAACAGATTAAGAATCACAACCATGAACTCTTTTAAGACAGGGTGATGTCATAGTTACCTTTGTATTTCTGTTTATTAATAACCTTCCTCATCATTATGATAAAATACCTGACACAGGGCTGGAGACATGGCTCAGTGGATAAGGCGCTTGCCTGCAAAGCCTAGCAACCTGAGTTCAATTTCCCAGGACCGGCCGGGCGTGGTGGCGCACGCCTTTAATCCCAGCACTCGGGAGGCAGAGGTAGGAGGATTGCCATGAGTTCAAGGCCACCCTGAGACTACATAGTGAATTCCAGGTCAGCCTGGGCTAGAGTGAGACCCTACCTCAAAAAACAAAAAACAAAAAAAAAATTCCCAGGACCCACATAAAGCCAGATACACAACGTGAGGCATGTATTTGGAGTTTGTTTGCAGTGGCTGGAGGCCCTGGTGTGCCCATTCTCTCTCTCTTTGCTCTCTGTTTGCCTCTTTCTTTCTTTCTTTCTTTCTTTCTTTCTTTCTTTCTTTCTTTCTTTCTTTCTTTCTTTCTTTCTTTGAGGCACTTGGAAGGCAGAGGTAGGAGGATTGCTGTGAGTGTGCCCTTTCAGACACACCCAGAGGTGTGCTTACTAATCTCATGGGTGGCTCTCTGTTCCATCAAGCTGTCCATTAAGGTTAACCATTATGCCCAGCACTTAGTTCAATTAGCAATAACCATGCTTTGGGTAAACCCTCACTGCTTGGTACTTAGTTCAAATCCTAGCATATAGTAGAGTCTCAATTAAACTTCTGGTCCAGGGCTGGGGAAATGGCTCAGCAGTTAGAGGTACTTGCTTGCAAAGCCTGTCAGCCTGGGGTTGATTCCCCAGTACCCATGAAAAGCCAGATACAAAAGGTGGTGTATATGTCTGGAGGGGTTTTTTTGTTTGTTTTCTTGTTTGTTTGTTTGTTTTGGCAATGTCAAGAGGCCCTGGTGCTCCCTTACACACACACACACACACACACACACACACACACACACACACACACACAATGTATATTTTTAAAAGCCTCTAGGAGTGGTGCTGAGATTACAGGTATGTACCAACACATCAGGTTTATGAGGTGCTGGGGATGGAACCCAGGCTTTGTACAGGCTAGACAAGCGCTCTGCCCATTAAACTACATCACCAGCCTCAAGTTATCCAACGCTTGGATAAACTGGTACTTGAAAGCAATGCAGAGTCCCGATGGGTCTTCAGGAAAAGCTACAGAGATGCCAAGAAGATTCCTGGGACACTTGGCTGGCAGGTTGTGGGCCACTGGAAGGCACCCTGGAGGCGGAATCTTAAATTTACGAGTTCCCCTCAGAAGAGCAAAGTCCCTGAGACAGGCAGGAACAGTCCAAGCGGACTGCAGGGCTGAAGACCAGCCGGCTCTGTAAGAATAATTGTGTGGCACATGTCCATAATCCCAGCACTCTGGAGGCTGAGGCAGGAAGATGTGAGTTCCAGGCCAGCCTGGGCTACACAGTGAAACCCCATCCCCAAAAGAAACAAAAAATAAACAAGAAGCAGTTCTGTGAACTGCATTAAGGTGGGGCTGTGCCACTGCACCCATCCTGTGGGTGGGGCCCGCCTGGCAGGGGAGGATGTTACCATTGTAGAGATGTAGAGGTTCACTAGGTAGGTCAAGTCTACCCTCTGGTGGCCACATAGACGATGGCAGGGAGAGAAAAATGCCCTGACAAGGAGGTAAGGAAGTTGAGTTTAGCTGGGTGGTGATCCCAACACTGGGGAGGCAGAGGCAGGAGGATCTCAGTGAGTTCTGGGCCAGCCTGAGACTACAGAGTGAATTCCAGGGCAGCCTGGGCTAGAGCGAGACCCTACCTCGAAAAACAACCAAAAAGGTTGAGTTTATGCTTCTTAAGTTCAAGTACATTTATAAATTAGGCTCTACCAGACTGCCAGGAGAAATCACAAAGGATGGGTGGGGTGTATTGTTCAACTACTGATTAATTCTGAGCACAGGCCTTTTGGGGAGGGGGGAGGGGAGGAGGAGTGGTGGGAAAAACAAGCGAAAGACCCAGAGAAGAAGGGAAGAGGAGGAGATCAGGGGAGGGGAGAGGAAGAAAAGGTCTAGCATGGTGACTCGTGCCTGTCAGCGCTCAGGCTGAGGCAGGAATGGTTGTGAGTTGGAGGTCAAAACAAGATCAGGCGGAAGAGCGATGCATTATGGGGACCCCAAACTTTCCATTCAGGCCACTATAGGCAAGTATAGTGCCTATACCTCCTATCTCTGCCTCCTGAGTGCTGGGATTAAAGGTGCCACCATGCCTGGCCAACATGTTCATACAATAAAGTTCTCAATTTTAAAAAAATTCAATGCTCAAAATATTCTTGATTCAGCCAGGCGTGGAGGATCACCATGAGTTCAAGGCCACCCTGAGACTACATAGTGAATTCCAGGTCAGCCTGAGCTAGAGTGAGACCCTACCTCAAAAAACTAATATATATATATATATATATATATATATATATATATATATATATATATATATATATATATTCTTGACTCATAAAGTTGCCAGAGGAATAAAAATAATTGTATGAAAAATAAATGAATAAAAAGTATTTGTATTCATGTGTTTTTTTAAAGGGTGGGTGTCACCTGAGGAACCACATTCCAGATTATACTCTGGCCTCCTCACCCATAAGCACACGCATACACCTTCCGACACACATGTGCACACACAGAAACAAATATGCTACAGACATGAAAAGGAATGGGAAGGTCCCCAAGGTCTAGGAGGAAAATTCAAGATCAAGAGGGGGGCTCCGTCTCAGATGACCACACTCCAGCACCTCAAGATGGGACGGTCATGTCTGGACCTGGTCACTTTCAGAGCTAGCATTTATTAAGGGACAGCACATGACGCACAATGGAGTTCTCCATGCCCGGGTCTAGAGGAAGGTGAGGTGGGTCGAGGCAGGGATGCCACAGGCTTCCTTGTGTTCTTCGAACAGTTGCTCCAAAGCCTTCATATAGAGTGTGTGAAAATGATTCACTTGTTCCTCAGTGGGGAAAGGGCACCGGGGCACGGGGATGGGGCGGCCCACTGTGGAGAGGGTAACATGGGTGAGTGAGAGAGGTCTCTGCTGCCCATACAGCTGAAGGTGGCTCTCCCCGAGGACATGGATGCTCACCCACAGTTCTCCCTGGACATGGACACTCACCCACAATTCCCCCTGGACATGGACACTCACCCACAGTGGTGATGGGCCGGGAAAATGGTATCAGACCCCAGATATTGGCTGAGAGGAGACTTCGGCCCCAGAAGATGCAAGGAGAAAATCCTGTGAGCTTCTTGAAGGCGACCTGGAGCCGATACTGCCAGGAGCCTTCAGGAAAATCCTTAAATCTGAAGATGTCATTCTCCCCAAAGGAGTACACAGGCACCAGCGAGGCCCTGGGAAGGGTGGTGAGAGAGAAGGCTCGCTATGGGGCTGGGAGATGACTCAGTGGATAGAGCCCTTGTTGCACAAGTGTGAAGACCAGTTCGGGGCCTGGGGGATGACTCAGAGGTTAAAGGCGCTTGCTTGATCGCGAAGCCTGATGACTTCCTTCAATCTTCCTCAGCACTTATGTAAAGCTAGATGCAAAGTGCCATATCCATCTGTGATCCCCAAAAGCTTACAGCAATGGGAACTGAAGCCAGGAGACTCTAAAGCTCACAGGCTAACTAGTCTGCTATTGGTTTGCTGGGGCAAGAGACCCTGCCTCACAGGGACCTTGGGCTGGAGAGATTGCCCAGTGGTTAAGGCACTTGCTTGCTAAACCTGACAGCTCGGGGTTCGATTCCCCAGTACCCAAGTAAAGCCAGATACATAAAATGGTGTATGTAATTGGAGTTCGTTTTCAGTGGCAAGAAGCCCTGGAAAACCCATTCTCTCTCTTTTTTTTCTTTCTCTCTCTCTTTGCAAATGAATAATCAATAAAAACATTTAAAATTAAAAAAAGAATATAAGCACCTTGCAGTTGTCCTTCCTCCCCCCTCTCTCTTTCTCTCTCTCTCTCATAGATAGATAGATAGATAGATAGACACATATAGATTAATGATTTTAAAAAGAGTGATGTTTGTATCCCCAGCACCCATCTAAATGCAAAGAGGGCATGGGAAGCCACCTATAATCCCAGCACTTAGGACGTGGAGATAGGAGCTCATTGTACTAACCTTGTCAGCGAGCTCTAGGTCTTAGGGAGAGACTCCACCTCGGTGAATGAGCAGAGTGATTAAGAAAAACACCTGACACACATGCCCGTGCACATGCAAACATGCACACACTGCACACACATTTAAAAAAGGTTTAATGCTTCCCCCATCTCCGAAGAGACTGACTGAGGTATTTTGGTCCCCACAATGACTACCCACAGAAGACCCTCAGCAGAATTGGGGCGGGTGAGAGGCAGTCTATACGTACAAATTTTTATTTTAAAAAATTAATAAATTAAAAAAAATATTTAAGCTTGCCTCTAGTCCCAGCACTTGGGAGGCAGAGGTAGGAGGATCACTATGAGTTCAAGGTCAACCTGAGACTACATAGTGAATTCCAGGTCAGCCTGGGCTAGAGTGAGACTCTACCTCAGGGTGAAAAAAAAGTTTTAAGACACGTGTGGTGGTGCAAACCTTTAATCCCAACACTTGAGAGGCTGAGGCTGGAAGAGCAACGTGAGTTCCAGGTCAGCCTGGGCTACAATGAGTACCTGCCTGGAAAAGACATAAATAAGTAAAGAAATAGTAGATAGATTAATAATTTTTAAAAACAGCACTGGGGAGATAGCCAGACGGTAAAGTGTTTTCCTTGTAAGCATCAGATCTTGAGTTTGATGCCCAGAACCCATGTAACAAAAGTTAGGTGGGGTAGTACACGTTTATAACCTCAGTACTTGTGTGTGAGGGAGGGGCAGAAATAGGAGGATCTCTGGGGCTTGCTAGCTTACTTGGCAAATTCCAGGCCAATGACAGATGGTGTCAGATGGTGTTACTGACAAATGACCCCCAAAGTTGTCTTCTGGCCTCTACAATGCACATGCCCACACATGAACATACACATACAAACACATATTAAAAAGGAAGGAACACACATGAACATATACATACAAACACATATTAAAAAGGAAGAAAAGGGGCTGGAGATATGGCTCAGCAGGTAAGGCGCTTGCCTGCAAAGCCTGACCACCTGGGTTTGATTCCCCACTACCCACATATACCCAGATGCACAAAGTGGCACATGCATCTGGAGTCTGTTTGCAGTGGCTGCAAATAAATAGATAAATAAGATTTAAAAAAATAACTGGGCTAAAGAGATGGCTCAGCAGTTAAGGCACTTAACTAGCAAAGCCTGATGACCCCAGTTCAATTCCCCAGTACCCAAGTAAAGCCAGATGCACAAAGTGTGGCTTGCATCTGGAGTTCGCTTGCAATGGCAGACAATGGGTCCTGGCCCCACCCATTCATATTCTCTCTCTCTCTCTCTCTCTCTCTCTCTCTCTCTCTCTCTCTCTCTCTCTCTCTCTCTCTCTCTCTCTCTCTCTTCCCCTAAACAAAAAGTTTTTAAGCACTTACCCATGCCTCAGTGCCAGGCGCACAAAGCCTTTGCGTTTCTGGAGTGTGACATAGTGCTCCCCAGGAACAGCATAAAGAGCTTCCTGGGCACCCCCAATCAAGATGACCACTGCCTGCCCAGGCTGGGGCTGGGACAGGATGAAGTCCAGGTTCTGGCGGCTCACAGGACACACTCCTATAGACATTAGCAGGTGGGTCATCCTTGCCACTCTCTCCATAGCTCCCTACCCTCCACTCCACCCTTTGATGTAGAAAAGGTGAGTCCTGTGTTCTAACCCTTTACATCCCCCACTTCCATCTTTTTTTTTGCCAGTACAACCAGCAGTAAAGTCATTCACTGCTGTCCCCCTGTGAGGACAGACAACAGTATGGGGGATCTCGGCGGGGAATGCTATAACCCACAGGGATCTCCATCTTTGCCTGGAGACTCACCGTTGGACATGAGGTATTCCCGGTAGATGGGAAGATAGAAGAGTCCAGCTAATGTGGCCACCCAGGGCTGAAGCCCAGGAAATTGCTGTGAGAAGTCATTGCTCTCGGTGCAGAAATTACAGAAGACTCCGGTACACATGATCCCATGGGGGTGGGCACCCAGCACATAGTTCTGGTTGGGGGGCAGCTCTGCTGTTTTCACCAGCTTCAGGGTGTTGGGAGAGATGTCAGAAGGGAGACATAGGACGCAAGATACCAGCCTGAAAGAATTGTCCTTCTCCCCTTAAGACTTTTAATTGTTTTTGTTAATTTATTTGTGGGACAGAGAGAGAGAGAAGGAAAGAGAGAGGGAGAGAGATAGAGAAAGAGAGAATGGGTGCCCCAGGGCTTCCTGCCACTACAACAAACAAACTCCAGACACATTTGATGCTGTGTACGTCTACGCTTTATATGGGAAACTGAACCCAGGCCAAAAGGCTTTGCAAGCAAGTGCCTTTAACCTTTAAGCCATCTCTCCAGCCCCATCATCCTCATACTTTACAGTTCAAGGTTGTAAAATGGAATCAAGGTCATAGGGTCTCTGTCTCTCTGTGTTTCTGTCTGTCTGTCCCCCTCCCGTTCTCTCTGACAAAGTCTCATATAGCCCAGGCTGCTCTCAAACTCTCTGTGTAGCCTAGAAAGGAAAAGAAGAAAAGAAAAGAAAAGGAGACTTTGGATCCTCCTTCCTCCACCTTCCCAAGTGCTAGGGTTACAGGTGTGTGCCACCATGCCCAGTGTTCAGGGGGCGTTCTCAAACATCGTTCCATCTCTGAGCTTAGGTGGAAGGTAGCAGGTGTAGGCACCAAGAAGAAAAGGTGAGTAGGTGGGGGAGATGGGAGAGAGGAAGAAGGTAGTGACCCATCACCTTGACAGGAAAATAATCTCTTTGATGTTTCCAAACTGCCCACTTCCTCATCTTCATCGAGTACGAGAGCCTTCTTCCACCTGCAAGCAGAATAAGAGAAGGGGACGGAAGAGTCCTTGGAAGAACTCTCTCCCCATTTCTTAGGACCCCCGGGACCCTGTCCAGAGCTCACCTCGGTAAGGTGTATCCCAGTCCAGGTAAAGCCACACCAAGTAGAAAAGAGAGAATGACCAGAGCCTCGTGAAGAGGAGGATGAAGATGAGAAGGGTGAAGAAAGGGCCTGGGTGGAAGAGAAAAGATGAATCTGAGTCAGGAGCGGTGGCACATGCCTTCAATCCCAACACTTTAATCACTGTGAGTTCGAGGCCAGCCTGAGACTATATAGTGAATTCCAGCTCAGTCTGGGCTAGAGCGAGAGCCTACCTCGAAACACAAAATCAAAACAAAAAACAAAAGGAAACAAAAGACGAATTTGTTTCTGCAACAGACTTTTAGCATCAAGGTTGGCAGTCCAATAACCCTCCCTCTAATCCATTCCCTCCCCACCTCCTGCACCCATGCCTGGCACCCAGGCCTCTCCTGGTCCTCTTACCCATGAAGAGGAAAGTGAGCACATACTGGTAGGCACCCACCACTTCTAGCTGCTGTTTCTGTAACATTTTCATGGGGCCTTGAGGCTGTCCAGTCCAGTAGCTTCCACTGGAGCCAGCAGAACCCTCCAGAATCCAGAGACTAGAGAGTGCTGGTGTGCCTGTGCCCTCCTGGGAGACCAGAAGGTCCAAGTTCCTTCTCGGACTGATCTTTGAACTTCCTTCACCAGTGGGTCTGGGAAGGTTGCTGGGTGTGGCTAGGAGTTGGGGGTGGAGCGGAGGGTGTACAGAAAGGGTGACACCCTGAGGGCTTGGGAACTGATGTAGGAAATGGACAAATGTGACTGGTCAGCCTGCCCACTGGGTCGCAGGCAGCCGGGGGAACCTGAGCCCAAGGGGGACTTTGATCTCCAGTTCAGCTTGGTGGATGGACCCTGACACGTCACTTGCCCTCTGCTTGTAAGTCTCCGGGAGTGTCAAGCCACCAGGAGCAGTGAGTGCAGATGTGTGGTCCCCAGTCCTGTCGTACACCCCCACCTCCCCCAACATGCACAAACACACGGTCACTTCAGGTCTGTTCCCACCTTTAATTCCATTCCCCCACCTGTAGTCACCTGAGGGGACAGGAAGGGGCCAGGACACAGGGGCACTAGGTGAGGACCAGGTGTCACGCAGGGACACCATAGCGTGTTTTGTGCCCCTCAAATGGCTGTGTGAGCCGCTCCATATACAATGCATGGAGCTCCTCCACCTGCTCCCGGATGGGCCGTGGGCTTTTCTGCACCAGTATCCCGGCTCCCACTGTGGAAGGAACACCAGGAGAGGAGGCTGGCTGTAAGATGTCTGCCCCCTTGGGCCTCCTGCTGGCAGGGATCATCCTGGACCCAGTTCAAAGGCCAGCTTGAGGGATAAAACTGATACACTCCACATAACTCCCAGAGCTGGGACATGGGGACTTAGGAGTGTAGACATTCCAGATAGGAGCAGATGGAAGAGATGGGGTGAGAGGGCTCACCCACGCTATGGACTGGCACATGGAAGGGCAGCAGGAGACCCTGGCGGCCGTGGAACAATGCCAAGGCAACACTCAGTGGAGGCTGTAGCCATTCCTACACCCTCGGCACCCTGGTGGGTCCAGAAACTGCTGGAAAAGTTCACTCTCTCCAAATGAGAAGACAGGTACGAGGGAGGCCCTGGGGGAAGGGGACAGAAGGGAGAGAAGCTGATTGCTGTTAGAAGGGCAGCCCTGGTTGGACATCCCCCACCTTCCTCGCCTAAGCTCCAGAGCCACTTCCACAAAACCCTTATGATTCCTGATTGCTTCCAAAGCCTCCAGGGGACCTCCTGCCGGCAGGACTGACACCTGGACCCCTCAGGATGGGACAAGAGAAGGCAGTGCTGGCTTTGTCAGAGGAGACCAAACCTGGGGTGGGGTGAGGGGGGAATGGACAGAAGCTGTGGCACCCAGACACTAGGAAGGTAGAGGTGGGCCCAGGAGACTCCCCACAATCCCTAAAACCATTAAGTGAGGAGTTGACATCGATCTGGCACTCTTTTTTTTTTTTTTTCCGAGGTAGGGTCTCACTCTAGCTCAGGCTGACCTGGAATTCACTGGAGTCTCAGGCTGGCCTTGAACTCACAGCAATTCTCCTACCTCTGCCTCCCGAGTGCTGGGATTAAAGGCATATGCCACCACGCTCTGCTCAGGACCTGGCACTCTTGAGGTGGGTGGACTCCTCACCACTGGTCATGATGTAGTCCCGGAAGAGAGGCATTCGGAACCAACATGGTAGCCTGAGAAGATGTGGCCAGAGCCCAGGAAAGAGACTAGAGAAGCCCGTAGCCTTGGTGCAGAAGTTGCCAAAGGCCCTGACCACCAGGACCTCATAAGGGTGGAAACCAAATAGGTAGTTCTGAGATGGATCCAACTCTGTGGTCTTAACCAGCTTGGGGGGGGGGGCAGATGACGTGTATGTCCCCCCATCCACCTATGAGGTATGGTCTTTTGGGGTGACAGACCCAGTTGTCTATGTTGAAGCCACCCAACTTCTGGGACTCTCACCGAAATGGGGAAGTAGTCACGGAAGTATTTCCAGACCTTCCAGTTGCGCACCCAGGCAGAGCGACGACCCCCCATTCTGGGGGTGTCTCTGTCCCAATAGAGCAAGACCAGATAGAGGGCCACGAAGGTCCAGTCCGGCCTAGGAAAGCAAGAAGCAAGACCACCATGCACAGCTGGGCTGGAGGAGATGCAGGGGATGCACACTGAGAACCCAGCTGTTAAACATGATGTCCCTCCCCTCCTCTCCCCTCCCCACTGGTCAGCTTGCTGAGTCCTATGTCATTTAGGCCATAGGATCCTAGAACCTGAGATAGGGCCACCAAGATCTTGGCCTTTTAGGGGCTCACCAAGTCCCAAGAAAGAAAAGACCCACTGGAGAACAGCAAATACTTGGATACTCCAGCGCAGAAGGTTGGAGGACACTTCCATTGTAGAGAGAATCACACGGGGATAATCCAGGGCTTAAGCAACCCTCTCCCCCTTTTTGGCTCAACCCATGGATTTTAGCCCCTGGCGTGGTCCTACCCCCACTTCCGGTGTGTAGGCTTGGACCAATCAGATGTATTGAGAATGAATAGGGCCGTGGCCAGGAGCCTGGAAAAAGGCATTTGAACTTCATGATGGTGAGGACCTCAGGCCTCAGCTTGCAGATTGGAGGTCTGAGAGGTACCATAAAGGTTCGGCTTCTCCATCACCCCTATAGTGGTGGCTGGGGAGATTACTCAGTAGTTCAAGGCGCTTGATTGAAAACCTTAGAGTCACTGACCTGGTCTCTGGTTGAAATCACCTCCCCCACACTGACAGTCCCCATGGCTCACAGATTGTCCAGCCATTGTGAAATACTGTCCTCTTACCTCCTGCGGGAGTTACCGTCTAGAAAACAGCTGGCTGAAATTCACTATGTAGTCCTAGGCTGCCCTTGAACTCATGGCAATCCTACCACTGCTTCCTGACTGCTGGGATTAAAGACATGCACCACTGTTCCTGGCTGACCTTAAACTTCTTGCCTCTACCTGCCAAGTACTAGGATTACAGGCACACACCACCAGGTTTCCTTTTTTAATATTTATTTTTATTAGCAAGCAGAGAAAGGTAGAAGAGAAGCCGGGTGTGGTGGCACACGCCTTTAATCCTAGCACTCGGGAGGCAGAGGTAGGAGGATCGCTATGAGTTCAAGGCCACCCTGAGACTACATAGTGAATTCCAGGTCAGCCTGGACTAGAGGGAGACCCTACCTAAGAAAGAAAAAAAAAAGATAGAAGAGAGACAGAGAGAATGGGTGTGTCAGGGCCTCCAGCCTCTGCAAAGGAACTCCAGATACTGCAAAGGAACTCTAGACTCATGCGTCACTTTGTGCATCTGGCTTTATGTGGGTACTGGGGAATCAAACTGGCATCATTAGGCTTTGCAGGCAAACACCTTCACCACTGAGCCACCTCCCCAGCTTTCTTTCATGCTAGACAAAAACTACTTCAACTCCTTGTCATTTGAGGGAGGGCCATACTATGTAGCCCAGGCATCTTCCACTCCAGATCCTCCTGCTTCAGCCAAGTATTCCTGCTTTCCATCTCTGTTTGATGGCTTTCCTTCTTGGTGTGTGCGGATGTGTACGCCCATGTGCACGTGTGGAGGCTATAGTGGAATGCTCTACTCGCTTCCTGAAGGCACAGTCTCTCACCAAATCTGGAAGTACTATGTAGTCTCAAGGTGGCCTTGAACCCACAGCAATCGTCCTACCTCTGCCTCCCGAGTGCTGGGATTAAAGGCGTGCGCCACCACGCCCGGCTTGGAAGTGTCATTTTTGGTCAGAATGGCTGACCAGAGAGCCCCAATGATTATTCTGTCTCTGCTCCCAGCAGGAATGGGGTTATGTGTGTACATGGCCATACCTGGCTTTTATATGTGGGCGCTAAGGAATCAAACTGTGGCAGTTTCAGGCCATCTGAGGCCCTCATGCTGTGTGACAAGCACTCTACCTGCTGAGCCACCTTCCCAGCCCTGTGGCTTCCATTTTTGAAAGGCCTCTGAGGGATGGAGAGATGGCTCAGTGGTTAAGAGTACTTCCTGCGCACGCATGAGAGCCTGAAAGACCATACAAACAGCTGGGCCTGGCCAAGCATGTCTGTAGCCCAGTCCTAAGTAGGGAACCAGAGACCCAAGAAGTGCTGGAGCTCATGAAAAGTGCAGCAAGTTCTGGAATCAGTAGGACACTTCTGACCACCACTGGTGAGTTCATGGGGCACTGCATGGGCACATACATGTACATACACCACACCACACTCTAACAAGCAAAAAACCAAACCAAACAACCAACCATGAAAGGGTCTCCAGGCAGA